>PVJD01003206.1:0-170953 GCA_004026545.1 Mormoops blainvillei | reverse complement strand
TTTCATTATATTGAAGTGGTAACGAGGCTTCAAAACAAAGTCTGAAAGCAGCTGGGATCTGGTCATACATTATTGGAGACAATGAAATAAGAATGTATGTTACTGAATATCTTCATGAGAGAAGGGAAAACAATGGGCATTAACATATACTGACCTGCCCTTAAACATCACATTTCTTTCTTCCTTCTTTTTTTATAAGAAAAGAAACCCCCAAACCTGTTATTATTATGGTTTATTGTTTGGGAACGGCCATTTTGTTTATGTCTGTGTTACCTATAAGCAGTGTGTGGCTTTCATCAATACGTATCCGAAAAACACGTATGGGAAAGTGGTGAAAGGTTTGCCTTACTAAGAGGGGAGGATAATAGGAGCTTCTATCTCCTTACTTCAAAGACCGCAGGGACGATTCTGAGAGTCTGTAAGGACTTTTGCAAGTGCGCTCTTTGAAAAATTTGCTATGGGGAGCGGAGTGGGTTTCGTTCCCTTTACTCAACGGCTATCTGCATAAGGTAAATGTTTCCAATTGCAGCTTTGAAGGTTTCTTCTTTTCCTTTCCTTGTTTCCCACACGCAGGGGGAAAAAAACCCCTCTGCTCCTTACTGAGTGTTTGCATGGCATTCGGTGAGCTGGAGGCACAGAGCATGGCCCTTCACTGTACCCCAGGTGGATCCCGGGGACTCTGTGCTCTTCCCAGGCTATGGCCCCACACAGGTGTGCTTGTATCACACAGGTGTCTTTTACCTGTCTGCATTTATGTTTTTTGGAGGCCGACAGAGATATACAAGCTTCTTTAAAAAATATCCCCATAGCCCAGTCTATGCATTTTATAATATATGAAGCTATCAGAACTGATTCTGGAGTTTTTCCCTTTAATCTACCTTATGAAGTTTAATCACAATATTAAGGAAGGGGACATCGGAGATTATAATGTCACTGTCCAATATGAGAGCCTTTAACTGCGGCTATTTAAAATTAAATATAAATCAATTAAAATTAACAATTTGATTTTTTAAATGCTCAATAGTAACATGTGGCTATGACCCCCGTGTTGGAAGGTAGAAACATAGAATACTTCCCCATCATAAACAGTTTAATTGGACAGAACTATAAAGCACTGAGATCCATACACTGTAATTATTAGAAGGCATTTCAACCATTTGCCAATAAACTCTCAAAATGGGTACATACCTACTGCAATGTTAACAGTAATTCTTAGCTGTGCCATGCACAAACTAACAACTATACACAGAGCCACGTCTCCATCCTGTTGGCTGACACTGTTTGACTACATCTGAAGAAAGGTCTGATTTACAACAAATGAAGAGAAACAGAAGTGGTATGTATGAAAATTAATATAGCAAAAGCTATAAATATATACCTGCTCTTCTCTCATCTTCTTTTAATGACAAAATTATATCAAGCAATAATTATAATGTAACTGGGTTAGTAAGACATACAGATATTGCATATATAACAAGAATAGCACAAAAGGGAGAAAAGGGAATGGAGTTACATAGGAGTAATCTTTTTATAGCTCACTGGAATTAGCTTAGCATAAATTATAAGTAGATTCTAATAAGATGTACATACCTTAAATAACTACAAAGAAAAAAACTCAAAAAAGTGAAAAAATCATTAAAGGAATTAAAATGTTATACTAGAAAATATTCAAACTTACTATAAAGCTACAATAATTCAGAGAGTGCAGTACTGGCATTAGGATAGTCAACAGAATAAAAATGAGAATCCAGAAACAAATCCTCACATTTATGGCCAACTGATTTCAAAAAAGGTGCCAAAATAATTCAAGGAATAGGTTTTTCCAAGAAATGGTACAGGAGAACTGGATAGCTACACGCGAAAGAATGAAGTTTGACCCCCACCTCACTCCATTTGCAAAAATTAACTCAAAAAAGATCATAAAGAGTTAAAACTATAAAACTCAAGTTTTTTTAAAACAGAGAGTAAACCTTTGTGACCTCAGATTGGACAGTGGTCTCTCAGACATGACAGCAAAGTACAAGTAATTAAAACAAAAAAGGTAAATTGAATTTCCTCAAAGTTAAAAAAGTTTTGTGCATTTCTTCACAGAGTATATACAGGTCGCCAACAAACACATGAAAAGATGCTCAACATCATTAGTCATTAGAGAAATGCAAGTTAAAGCTATAATGAAATAACACTTCACGCCCTCTTGGATGGCTGTAATCAGAAAGGTGTGCCACGCGCTGATGGGGATACGGAGCAGCTGCACCTTCACACACTGCTGGTGGGAACACACTGTGGTACAGCCACTCTGGAAGCCAGTCTGGCAGTTCCTCAAATGGCTAACATAGAGTTACCACATGATCCAGTAATTCTCCTGGGTACACACCCAACAGAAATAAAAACGTACGTACACACAAAAACCTGAGCTTGAATGACCACAGAGCATTATTTATAATAGCCAAAAAGTAGAAAAAGTCTAAATGTCTATCAAGCGATCAATGGATAAATAAAATGGTATATTCATGCAACAGAATATTATTTGGAAATAAAAAGTAATGAAATGCTGATGTGATAATGAGGATGAGCCTTGAAAACATTTTGTTAAGTGCTAGAAGCCAGTCACAAAAGACCACTTGTCCTATAATTCCATTTATATAAAATGTCTAGAATAGCCAAAAGGTGGATTAGTGGCTGCCTGGGGCTGGGAGGGAGGGGAATAGGGCAATTAGGGAGTCACAGCCAAAGGCCATGGCGTTTCTTTGAGACGCGATGACAACATTCTACAACTGATTTGGGTAATGCTCATGCAACTGCGAATATACTAAGAATTGTACCCTTTAAATGGGAAAATTTTATGGCATGTGAATTGAATTATATCTCAATGATACTGTGCACGTCTAATTTGTATTGTGATTGTCTACAGGCCTTCCATCCTATACTCACAGGAGAACTGAATGCAACAGCCGTGTAGGTTTAAATCAAGCACCTGGTATATTAAAAAAGCAGCAAGAGAAAAGAAGAGTTTACCTACAAAGGAGTTCCCAAAGTCTATCAGCTGATTTCTTAAAAGTAACTTTGCAGGCAAGAAGGGACTGGCAAGAAGTATTCAAAGTCATGAAAGGCAAGGTCCTCTATCTAAGATTACTCTATCCAGTGAAACTATCATTTAGAATGGAAGGGCAGATTAAGTGCTTCCCAGACAAGGTAAAGTTCAAGGAGTTCACGATCACCGAGCTCGTATTATATGAGATATTAAGGGACTTATTTAAGAAAAAGAAGAAAAACTATGAACAGTAAAATGACAACAAACTTGCAACTATCAGCAACTGAATCTAAAAAAAACCCAAAAACAAATAAGCAAACAACTAGAACAGGAACAGAATCACAGAAATAATCACATGGAGGGTTATCAGTGGGGAGGGGGAAGGAGTTATTGGTAGGTACAAAACAGACAGGGGGTTATAAAGATTAGCACAGGAAGTGGAGAAGCCAAAGAACTTACATGCATGACCCATGGACATGAACTAGGGGGGGGATTGCCGGAGGGCAGGGGGGTACTAGGGTAAGAGGAGCAAAGGGGGAAATATTGGGACAACTGTAATAGCATAATCAATAAAATACACTTAAAAAAATAAAATAAGGAAGGAAGGGGAAAGGTCAAGGAACATGTACAAAGGGCCCATGGACAAAGCCAAAGAGGGCTAGGACTGAGGGTGGGAGGTGCTGGTGGGCGGGGTGGGGAAAAGTAGTGGCGGGAAAATGGAGACAACTGTACTTGAACAACAAAATATATATATAAATTTTTAAAAAATCAAGTAAATAAAAATTTTTAAGAAGGAGCTAAACAGAGAGATCTAACTCTATATTCACATATGCGGACCAAACCACCAGGGTAAAAGTTGAAACAAGGTTTCCACTTACATTTTCAAACAGAAGCCCGAGCGTCACCTTATTTATTTGCTACGCATGGGAGTCTTTTGTAACAGTTTTTGTATCTGTTACTCCCTCAGGTCCGGTCACCACTGCCCTCCAGGCCTTCGCTGCTCCAAGCTGGGCTCACAACAGTCTCCTGCTTCCAGCTTTTTCCCCTTAAACTGCTCTTTTCTCAAATGACTTTATGGGCAGAAAATTATGAAACAAGATAAAATCAAGCAACCGTAAAGACGGGGAGGAAATAAATAAATGAAACATCTAACTTATGCAACACAAAACACCATCTGGGCAAAAAGACATGCCATATATCCGCATGATCGATAACTGGCAAAGAGAGTGGGGGCCCAAAGTGCTCAACGAGACAAGATTTATTATATACTTAAAAAATTAAGTTTAGCTTTTAGCCTAATGTCCAGGCACTGCAGACACTGCAATCTAATTTACTATTTATTGGAATACTAACTTGTTGACAGCACGTTTTATGTGCCTTTACTTATTTCATCATTAAGTATAAAAGCTCAGGAAAGTACTTTGATTTGATCTCTTTTTACTTAAAACCATCTAACTTGTTTTAAAATATTCTTAGGGAAGCTAATTTACCATGCTTATTTTAATGTGCTGAATTGGTCTGAAAACAAAAAGGCAGCAAATAAAAGCCCTCACAAATTTTAACCACCTGAAATCAGACATAATCACTGAAATACCAAGATTGCTGTATAAACAATAAAGGAAACTGTAAGAAACAAATACTAACCTCATGCTTTACCAAGAAACAGAACAAAACCCAAATGTGAATTCGTAATATTGTCACACCATCATTTCTTCAAAGAGCCTTGAAATTTAAATATTTTCCAAAATATTTTCCTTCTCCATTTTCCCATGCCATATCACACTACTGAATGTGGAAGAAAAATGTAACTACAAAGACAACAGGGCTGATTTTGCTTTTGAGCAAATGCAGTACTGCAATGAAGGCTGCTCTTCAAAGCTATGAAAGGGGAAGCTACACCCTCCTTCCAGTGATTCTGCCACTGCCTGGGGCATTTCCTCTGAAGGAATCATCACATTTTGTGCTGAAAAAACTCCTGTCACTTAGTAGGTGGAGTCTGTTTTTATTATAAATGTTACTGCTCCTGCTTTATTGGCCTTTACATTATAAGACATGGTTCTGAAAAGACCTTTATGTCTTTTAAAAAATCAAATCTATTCTTGAAGGGCTTACATCTGCCACTACAAAAAATTTCAAAAGAACGCAGGACAGGTTCAGAGAGACTTGAACAGAAACAACGTTAGTGTGCTATAGGCGTACCTTTCAAGGTCAATACAGAGGTGAAGACAGCACTCATTTCGATCTGTTTCAGTAGCTGTGTCCCGCTACTAGAATGTTCATCTCACAGGAGAAGGTGAGTGGGGAGAGGTCTTAAACCTCAGACTACATTTGTCAGATACCGTTTAACAGTGTTAAGTTATACTTTATAGATATGGTAATTCTCACTCTAGTTAGAATGACTTTCCCCAGATTAATGGGATACAAGGCAAAAAAACCCCAAAAACGCTTCAGGTCCATACCATCCATATCCACACTTTTACTAGAACTACTGCAAATACTGACTTCAGGTCTCCTGCAATTTTTCTGTTGGTCATGAGCGATATGGGAGCATGACTAAGATACACGTTTCTGGGAAAATCATGCCTTATATCAAGCCCAGGAAGGACTGGCTGGTCCCAGGGGTTCTACACAATCACCAGAAAGAAAGAGGGCCCCCTAGCATGAGGTTGGACAACGCTTCATCCAAAATCTCACGAAGACAGCAAACTGCTCAGACCTGATGCCTCTCTGTCTTAGATGACGTGGTGATAAGGGAGAACTAAGCCATGGACTGAGGCAGGGCCTCTGACTAGTTGGGCTTAATGAACGCGGAGGCAGAGAAGGGGCCAGAAGCCAGAAGCCACGGTGCATCTGTGGCCTATAATAAGCTGGAGGAGCTCACTGAACCAAAGGGACCTCAGCCACGCCGCAACGAGGTAACAGCTTCCTTCAGCGGTGGGGCGCCTGACCTCTGACAACGCACGTGGCCGAGTGAAAACCCAGCAGTGGTTCTGTGCTTCCTTTGCAGCAGGCACCACCCCGGTCACTGTTGCTCCGGGTTGTCTTCTCTGCGAGACTGTGAACTCCAAGAGGGCAGGAACCATGTTGTTTCCAACACCATGGCATCTGCTGCACCCACAACTCTGCCTGGCATAGCGCAGAGGCTCAAGAAAGTCTGGGAATAAATGAATAAAGCCCATGGGACCAAGCACCTGAAGCTGCCCCTGGGGAACCAGAGTGGACAGACATCAGTGAGGAAGAAAGGAGTCTGAACTTGAAGGAGGCACATGTAGGAGACTTCTTCAGCGAAGGTAAGAGGAGCTTCTACACAGAACAGTAGCACAAATGTGACAGGGCCTGCCCATACAGAGAGAAGGTCATGGCATCATCATTTGGGGAGGCGAAAGGAAACATCAGGTAGAAGAAAACCAAGTTTCAGTTACTTTTCCGTGGCTTATAACTAATTAATTGATAAAGTAAACCTCTTAAATGAGTGCTCTTTTTCCTGTGTAAAGGCTTGAATAAAGGTCTCCTCTCCCTCCTGTAAGAAATAAAAAATGAGAATGGAAAAATATGGCATCCCTGTGTTCAGAATTTGAGAAAAGCCTCAGGGTGATTGTACCCAATTGGGACACTTAAATGTCACCTGCAAATAGGATCCTTCCTTCTGTTTATTAAGGGATTCATCTTATTGGGTGATTTCCAGTGCTGGGGTAATCAGACAGCCACAACTGAGCAGAATTAAATATTCAGGAAAGTACAGCTCCTCCAATAAATTCTGGACCTCCCTACAATGCCACTGCTCTATATTTAGGATAAATATTAGGCAGAAAATTGTCCACACACTAAGTAAAGGATGAACAACAATGCTGTCTTGGGAAGTCAAGCATGAGAATTCCAGAAGAACCACTCCATTCTACACAGTGGGCTGATACTTACAATTCAACTGCAGCAACTGTAGGTCAATTATGACACTGTTTTCCTTCCCTTTTTCCCTTTCTGTCCATCTTCCTTCCTCGTTTTTAGAAACTGGCTCATGGATGGCGGAAAGATGACATCATGTGCCTATACTATTTTTACATAACATTAACTTGGTAAGACCCGGTCAGACTTTGATAGACAGCACTGAAATGGGAAGTGAGTTAGACAAATTGAAGTGCTGGCCTGAGTGCAGTGATGCGGGATTCAATGAGGGGCATGCATTTCACTTCAGAAAGAAGTGTACATTTAATTACTAGAAAATGGGAGGGGCTGATTAGTTGACAACGTGGAGAAAAGGTTAAGAGCACCACAACACACCCTGTCAATGATACAGCTGATTATGTGTTCTGGCAACTCGGGAGGCAAAGTGCATTTTGAAATTCCTGAGTAGGCAGACAGTTAGGAGGAAAAAATGTGTACCAAGAAGGAGGTTGGGTTGCTTTTAGAACAGGGGGGCTGTGGTAGACGAAGAAAGAAGCAATGCAAGAAAAGTAGGTGGAAACAACTAATGAAGAACCTTCGGTGTGGGGCTAAATGATTGTTCAATTCAGTAAATATCAGTAAGGTCAAGCTAATGTAAGACTCACATTACTTAACTTAACCTATGGCTTTGATGTGCACAGAGAATGCAGTTGCTTTATGTAGTCTACAATGGGTAGGGCTTCCGCCCAAGTCTCCATCCACCCTGGTCAAGAGCCTTCCATGTGCACTGAATTCTCGCAACAATCCTGGAAAACAAACACTGTCCCATTCATTTTACAGACAGGTCAACTATGTGTAAGAGAGCAAGCACTGTGCCCAATGTCACAGGACTGGCAATTTGTAGACCCAGCATTTGAAACCTAGTCTAACAAAAAAAATTATGCTGTTTCCACTAGACCCCACAAATGACAAAATGTGCTGCAATTTATTGAATCTAAAATATCAGTTGTAGCCTGCTCCAGTATTGTACAATATTGCCAATTACATCACAACATATAACACCCCACTTATTTGTATATGTGCTGCCAAAGTGAGCACAGGCATACCAATTATTTGTAAGACAAATCTGATGTAAAAAAAAAAACAAAAAACACCCATGAATCTTAGACTGAATGAAATCTGGTAAATACTGTCAGGAAGATTATTTGAGCAGCTGTGCACAGTCTGGACCAGAACATGAAAACACCCAGACTAAGAAAAGATTGGGAAAAGATTGCCACTGTCACTCAGCTATTAAGAAAAGGAAGTCTGAGTAAAGACAGAGCCTCGTGAGATGGAAAGAAAAGGCGAACTTGTCAGAAACACGTTGGCAAGAAAATCGAAAGGAGCAGTGGCAGTTCAGATCTGGGTAGACGCGGGTAAAGAATGAATTATATGCCAAGATTTTAAAGTCCGGAAAATAGGGAAACTGTAGCAAGTGAGAAGCTGGGAAAAGAGGAAAGAAGGATGGGTTCTGTTTTAGGTATATTAACATTAAAAAACCAGAGAATTATCTGCACGCACTGTGGAGGAGAGCGCACTGGAGATGTGGACATGAACTCACTCACAGACACCGGTTAAGGATACGATAAAGCTCTAACTAGTTGGGGGTCTGGGGGTTAGAAATCCAGGTGGACAGGTGTGGGCTTGTGCTGCCAAAGGAAGCATGGAGAGACGAAACCTCAAAGTGAAGGACAAATTCCAGATGAAAGGACACATCTTTGTCAAGGATGAGCATCCATCCCTTTGGTGCCTTTGGGTGGCAACACAATGTCATTGTGAGGCAGAAAGCAGGTTTTCAAGGTCTTCTGGAGGGCAGGAGCTGCAGGCTTCATGCTCCCACTTCCCTACACACCTAGGATCCCAACACTTGCCTGTCAGAGAGAAGGGAAGGGCTAGGGCCAAAGCAACTTGCTTGGAGGCCAAGCCGATACACTTAATTGCAAGGGGCATATAGGGGAGTTTTTTTTTTTTTAAAGAGGCTATATTTAGGAAAGTTGCAAAAAGGTAACAAATGGCACTCGCCATGACAAAGGCTGTTCATCTAGGATTGGGAAATAAGTATTTCCATCATTTGCTTCTTTTGATTTCAAGTAAAGCTTCAATCTTAAGAGATTGACCATCCATTTTAGTCTGTTGCCTCATATATTAGAGCCACTCAGTCCCAACTCCTGAGTACCTTTGAAAGTTGCATTAACTATTTGAGGTCATGCACCCTATTAATGACCGAAAATGATCAAATAAAAGAAAAACTTCCTAATTCAGTAAGTGGAAACATTTTCTTAATCATTATCTGGACTATTTTTTTTTTTATGTCTACAAATTTTTATTTCCACTCTAACTCCTCCAGTTGGCTCTCTGTCACTCTCAGCTGGACGCCTCCACCAGGCAGTCAGGTTCTCATCCCTGTCAGAATGGCACTACCTTGATGCCACTGCTGTCTAGGGCGGCTCTGTCCAGCACTGGACTCCCTAGCCACATATGGTCGTCGGAAACCCAAAATGTGGCCAGTCAGAATGGGGATGTGTTGTGAGTATAACAATACACACTGGACTTTGAAAACTTGGTATGAAAAGAGAATGTAAAATATCTCAATAATCTTTTCAATGACTACATGTTGAAATGATAATGTTTTGGATATAATGGATTAAATAATTATTAATAAATTTATTAATGAAATATATTAATAAAATTTGCCTGTTTCTTTTTATTTCTTAATATATAATTAGTAGAAAATTTAAAATTACATTTGTGGCTTACTAGATCTGTGAGTCACATTATATTTCTGTGTAGCACTATTCTGGACTTTTAGCTTCTGGGTCTAATTCATTTAATCACTAAATTCACTCCAATCAGTCAACATAGCAAGAACCAGGTACTATAAAAAATGCTGGTGATATGAAGATATAAATAATATCATTTCTGACCTCTAAGAGTTTCAGTTAGTGCAGTGATGGCATTTTAAAAGTAATTAAAAAACAAGGAGGACTTCTAGTCAAGATGGTGGCATAGGCAAACACGGCTCCCCTTCTCACACAACCACATCAAAATTACAACTAAAACAGAACAACCATCACTCAGAACGACATAAGTTGAGTTGAATGGAAGTCTGACAACTACAGAATTAAAGAAACCACATCCAACCAGACTGGTGGGAGGGGTGGAGACCCAGGACCGGCTGGTCCCACATCTATGTATGGTGGATGAAAATTTAGGAGGGATATCTCAGGAGCGAGAGTCGCAGACCCACATCAGGCCCCCCAACCCAGGGTTCCAGTGCCAGGAAGATAAGTCCCCATAAATTCTGGCTGCAAAAATCAGAAGGGATTGAACTGATGGAAGAAACTAATGGAGTCCCAAGCAGTTCCTCTTAAAGAAACAACACATAAGACTGACTCAAACTCACTCTCTCTGAGCTCCAACACCAGGGTAGCAGCTTGAAAGGCATGAGTGGCATACAGGGAGGAACTAAAGTGTCTGGCATCATGATGAAAGCTGGGAGATAGTTTTCTCCCAGGTAGAAAGGTGGGCAGAGGCCATTGTTCCTTTTCTGAGCCCTCCCCCACAGAACTACAGAGCTGGCAGGTGGGTACCATATGAGACTCAATGCCGTAATCATTTCTTACTTGAATCATCTTTCTGCTTTTACCATTCCTTCCCACTCCACTCTAGTCTCCTCACAGAGCCTGAGTGAATCTCTTAATTGTATAATGCTGCTCTTTTCTTTCTTAGTAAAATTTCTAAGTCCTTTATCCTGGCCCATAAGATCTGACTTTGATGTCATCTCCTGCAATTATTTCCCTTACTTATGTCACTTCACTTGGTTTCTTTACTGTTGCTAGAATATTCTAACCATGCTCCCACCTCAGACCCTCATTGCCTATACTTAGCACCTTCCTCTCTAAATGTCTATGGGACTTGCTCCATCACTTTCTGCAAATCTCTGCTCAAAGACAGTTTTATTACTGAGTCTTTCTCTGACTACCTGGAATTCCCTACCCCCCTTATCCTGTTTTACTTTTCCAAGAAAGATTTACTGAATAAAATGCATCTATTACCACTGGAATTTACCATTTCTTGCCTGCCTCCCCCAATAATATTGGTTTGCTCTTGTACCCCCAATACTTGGAATACTGACTGGCACGTGGTCAAGGGTCAATAAATATGTCTTGAATCATTCTTGAAGTATGGCTGGGAGTTATCCAGAGGATTTTAAGGGGGCAAAGAGAAGGGTACAAGGCACATCCTGGGAGGGATGGGGGATCAGAGAAGGCTTCCCTAAGCAAGTAGTATTTGGGCTGAGACTTCATTCACACACTCATGTAGGCATTCATTCATTCGCTCAACATATTCTTATGGAGTTTTCCTATGTGACAGGAACTATTCTCGGGCCACGAATACAGCTGCCACAAAGGCAGACAAGTCCCTGCTCTTGTGGTACTTACATTCTATGGGAAGAAAGACAATAAGCAAGCCAACACATGAGCAAACAATAAAAAATATCCCATATTGACAAATGCAATGCAAAGAACTAAAACAGGGCGCTGTAAAAGAGTGCTTGAGTGGTTCCTTTGGATTGTTTCATTAGGGAAGTAACATTTCAGTGGAGATCTGAAGGATGGGGAGGTGAGTCACTGCTACAGAGAGAGAACGTCCAGGGCAAAATCCTTCAATGGGAATGGGCTGGAAGAGTTCAAGGACAACATGTAGCTGAAGGGCAGCTGTCAGAGAAGAGAGGGCATGACTTAAGATCAGACAGGAAGGGTTTCAGACATAAGTAGGACTCAGGAGGTGATACAGTGGAAGAACCAGAGTGAAAAACATACATTGTAGGTGGAGAGAACAACATAAGCGAAAGGCAGGAGGCATAAAACAGACTGGGATGTTTGTGCAACTCTAGGAAATTCATTTCTCCTGGGTTCACCAGCGATCAAGGGTAGAATCCAGACTACCATATGGGTAAAGTGATTTTTTCATGAAGTTTCTGGCACCACATTTTGTTGCAGTGGAAAAGAGAACTGTCTCTCTAGAAAATATATCTTTATGGAGATCTATGACCAATCTACAAGGAAGGACCACACCAAAAATTATATTCTTAGAAGGTTCAGTTATTATATTACTTGAGCTCTCGTTAAGCTTACAGGCTAGAAAGCAAATGCAATCTTGCATGTTTCATTCTAAACACAGCCTCAGACCTGTAAGCTGTCACCACACCCATTTTAGACGCTGAACTAAAGGACGGGCAGGTTAAGTCACCTGCAGCAGACAACTGGGGCCCAGTTCCACGTCTGCTTTGCCCACCGCTGTTTCCACTGCTGTCCAGCATCTCATCAACTGATTCACTGAACCTGCCTAGAATGATCCCTGCCATCAATTTAGTCCATGCACCTTGCTCGCTACGGTTTTCTTTTAGCTTTGTCTGTGCCTAGCTTCCCCTGTGCCTACCTGTCATTCGGAAAATATACTTCTCTATTTCTCTCCTCAGCTGATCCTAATCGATACCAAGTTTTATGGAAGCTGTTCTGAAGTTCAAAGACTTCCTCCCTCTACTGACAAAAATGATGCAAACCTGAACTCCCTCAAAGATGGGATTAATATACGTGGGCACATTTCTTCCCCTAGTAACTGAGTCCCCAAGGTTGTCTAAGTCTTTGGGAATTTTGACAGATCGACATTTTTGTTAATAGTTGAGACTCTGTTATCAGTAGAACTACCAGTAGATTCTTCAAAGAAGGTAATGCTAAATTCACAACAAGAAATTTAATTTCGGTTCTTAAGTTATCAAGCAAGTGGTACCTTATGAGTAACTATTCAATACGTATGTCAATGCCCTGCTGCTGGTTGACAAGATGCATTGGAATTCAAGTCATTTGAGACTATTATTTTATGCCTCATATTAGAAGGCATCATGATATATCCAGGAGGAAACAAATGAAGGGTGAAATTTTCTTCCACTAACACTGGTACATTTTGCTCTCTTACACTATATAACAATGCATATTCCTCACTTAACAATGTAAATCTATAATTAACAAACAGCACTGGAGAATTAAGATCTCCATTCTAAATGAGGTTGAAAAATTCTGTCTAAATGTTATCTATTGCAGAAGCCATTTATTTTCTCAATTTTTGGATGTCCAAGATACATACACAATTTCAAGTATTTTTCTATTAGGTAGCAAAATCAATGGTATCTACCGGGGTTTTCATAAACTTTAGCAATGGCTAAAACTGTTTCTTGGAAGGCTAATAAAATTTTTTTTGGTAAATGGTAAATCCCTGAAATGCTTGGGAAAAAGGACATCCTGCTTTGTGAATAAAACTAAACAGCAAGGAAGGGGGCGAGGACTACCTAAACTGCTAACAGGAAACACCTCCGAGAAAGCTGGTCCCGATTTTCAGGTGCAAATCATTTTTAGGGGCCATAGCTTAGAGACAGGTGCTCAACAACCTTTGCTTTTTTGATGATAGTGGAAATTGTCAAAAAAGCAAATACACATGGTTCAAAGAAAAAGACAAGCCAATAGAAGGAAGGGCTCAAGCAATAGCATCAAAGTGCAAAACCTAAAAAATTACTAAATATTTTATCTTGATTTTCCAGCATTTCTTTTTACCCACTCTGACAGAAATGACATTTTTCAGGGCTTAAAATCTGTCATTTATAGCACCCAAGTGTGACAAGAAACAAATGCAAATGTTAGTTATTTAACTGACAATTAAAAATGAAATAAACATCAGACTTACCTGAAATTCTAATCCATAATTTTCTCTGCAGAACTCTCTCAATTTAGGATATACATTTTCTCTTAGTGTCTGTCTTTCTGCCCCTGTGTCTGTGGTAGAAAAAAAAACATAAAAAGTGAATTATGGCCACATATATATATTTCTGGAAAAAATGAAAACTTACAAATAAACACTGACATTAGTATAATCAAGTTGGGGTGCGGCATTTTAAAATAATGGGATATTTTACGGCAGGGGGAAACCTGCTCTTTTTTCCCTTTTTATTGACTTTATCATGGTGACGCTGGTTAACAAAATTATACAGTTTTCAGGTGCACAGTTCTACAGCACGTCATCTGTACCCGGTATTGTGTTCACCACCCCAAGTCAAGTCTCTGTCCATCACCGTTCATCCCCCATCCGTACCTTTCTCCACCATCCTCCAGCAATCATCACACTGTTGTCTGTGTTTATGAGTGTTTTCTCTTTTTTTCCTTTTTGTTTTTGCTCACAGGGGAGACTTGCTCTTAACAGAGCAGAGGAGGCAGAGGTTCCCTACCAGACACACACAAGAAGCTCACAGGATGGATGGAAGCCCAATGGTCACTTTTGTGTGTGCTGGCAAAGCTGAGAATTCACAGTTGATTCTTTCTTTATGTCCACATAGACCCTCACATGGAGCTTTTAAATATCCATGACCCCACTGTCTTTGGGCAAGGTAGAAGAAAAAATTGTAGGGTCAGCAGGTGTTTTTTGCCCCAACCAGTGTAAACTGCAATACACACACACACACACACACACACACACACACTTAATTTTTGACTTCCAGAAAATCAAGACTCTATCACCATTTCCTATAGTATTTAAAAACACTATGACTTTTACAAAATTTAGTACAGTACCCATGCAATCACCACAATAATTAGGAGAGGCAAATTGTGGGAACCAACGCCCCAAACTAGCAGATTCCACACACCGTATATTCAACTGGCCAGTGGTTTAACAGAGTAAGATCTCCTGCCCTGGGCTTCTGTTATATCAAAGACGGGACAGTTTCACAGCTGCTGCACCATACGAAAGCTTTAAAATAAAATATTTATTTTTCATGTCATCAAAAAATGCAAGGAGAAACAGAGAACCTGAGACCAGAAGAAACACGGACTATGTGTGTACTTCACGTTGAATGGTTTGTACAGAAAGGAGGTTCAAAGCCACTTGGGCCAGACAATGTTCTGTGTCAGTGATGACAGGATAAGACTGTTACAGTGAAGAGGGGCTATGCCTTGCCCAACAAACTTCAGTGAAAGATGAAAAACAGAGCTTTTAAAAATTAGGTGAATGTGTTATCTCATGAAAAGTACCATTTGTTCAATATACCTCAATCCCAGCCCTAACTAGGGAACACTTGCCTACCACAGTTATAACGAAGGAGCCAATTTAAAAGAACTTCCTTATTATTCTCAAGCATATCTGTCCATGCAAATGCAAACATATGCTACACTGACCTGCTCTACTTTCCTACTGTTCAGAAGCCCATTTTGAGATGCAACCAATCTCCGGAGTCTGAAATACAGTTGCAGCCTGACACAGAGTGACAGGAACCAGGGTTTACACGGAAACCAAAGATGCAATTCAGGGGCTTCCGGTTCACCCTGGGATCCAGACGAATAGCGTCTCTCCCCACAGTAGATCCAACCTGGACCTAAGCCCAAAGGAAAGCAGGTGGCCCACAGGCTCGCGTGGTGCCGGTGGAGTCAGTACATGAAGCTTTTATGATTTTATAGAATTTATACAATCTTGGAATCAGACTCCAACCCTCCCTCACCCCATTTCAAGGGTTGAAAACACTAACCTTACAATAAAGCTAATAGTATTCAAACCCTCTCTCTAAAAGGCTTCAGATGTTTAAACCCCAAATAAAGAAAATTACTTAAAAAATAAACAAATACAATCAAATGTGGAAACTGGGGATACATTAAGCCAGGATTATTGTTAAGATATTCTTTTAATAAGTATCAAAATAATACATGAAAAAAATATGAAACAAGGAGCAGAAGTTACTTGTTGCTTAACATTTTTAATGTAAGTCCTATAACTGAATAGTGACTGTGCAACAGTAAGGAGACCAAGACAGGAATACAGTATCTAATCACTAGCGTTTCTGAGTGCTTACTACAGTCTAGTTGCGTGCTAAGTATTTCGATGTGGATTTTCTTAGTCACTTCTATGATATAAGTAGGGTTATTATTCCCTAATTTTTATAAGAGGAAAGTAAAAAATAGAGGAGTTCAGAGACTTATTTGAGGTCATGTGACCACTAAGTTAGAGAATTTGGATTTGAATCTAAAGAGTCATATGTCATAGTTTGCTCTTATCATGAAAAATATGCAGCTGTGTAAGGAATCAATCCTTGAAAACAATAAATGCAGTAACTTCAGAGAATGGTTAAGAGATGTTGGAGTCCAAACATTTATGAAACAAAGAAGCCCTGGGTTATCCTTAATGGGCTCATCCCTATTTATAATACACCCTTCAAACGCCAACTTATCAAAAAATTATCTTTCTCCATCTATCTCTGAATAAATTGTGCATCAGTCTACTTCTCTGCATCTCTGGTGTGGGCCAAACTCGTCTCTCAGCTGGGCTCTATCTCCCTGCCCCCTTCAGTCCACTCTACACATGTAGGATGTGTACAGTATGTAAATCAGATCACATCACTATGCTGTTTAACACCCTCCAGCAGCTCTTCAGGGAACCTGGAACGAAACCCACGCTCCCCACCTTGCATGTTCTCCCTCCCCTTAAGGTCATCTCTGACCACCGTCCCAGTTCATGTCACTCCAGACTGCCGTTCGCGTGGTTCCAGATTACGTTTTCGCTCATGGTCTTTGCTCTACCTGTGATTTCCTCCTGCAACACTTAATCCTGTGATCATCTGATGGTATCTCCTGCCATTCGAGTGTCAGCTTGAATGCCACCTCCTCAGAGAGCCCTTCGGAGCCCTCAATCTACAGCACCACCGTCTCTCTCACAACACCTTCTTTAAATTCTCTGCGTATCAGTCATCAACAGCTGTTGGCATTTGTTTACTGTCTGTCTCCCCCACTGCAATATGAGCTCAAAGGGAGTGAGAACCTTCTTTTGTCTCATTCACTGCTGCACCCCCGGTGATCAGACTCATGCTCAGTTAAGGAATGAGTGAATGAGAAACCCCCCACCGCGCCCCCAGACCCCAGTGACAGAGATGAGCTGACAGGCAGCGCTTCCCTGTGATTACCTCCAGAAAGAGACAGGCTTCCTCCATTACAGTGTGTCATTGGATAGATACAGGGTCAAGGCTAAGAGGAATTCTGGGAAATAAAACCATGGGATTTAGAAAGGTGGTTTCATGAGGTAAGTGAATAAGCTGAAACACTGATTTCCTTTCTGGTTTCTGTGTTTCTGGAAGAGTGGTAATACATTTCACCAAGTTACAGTGAACCTTTCTAAGAATGTGAAGGGAGTCTGTGCACATATCTGAAAGGCAGTCTGTGTTATTAGTATTACAAAAATGACTCAGGGTTTCCCTTTTATTTTTAATAGAGAATGATTGGCTCTGGAAATAGAACAGTAATTAAGACAGAATGGATTAATTATGATGGGTGACGGATAAGCTGGCTTCCTTATATAAAAAAGCCTGATTCATACTGACAGCAAATCTGGATGTTGGCAATTAAAAAACATTAGAATGTCATGAACAGGAAAAGTTAAGTCACAGAATGTCACACATAAAAAGAAACCTCTTAAAACTGTGGATCAGAGACAAGGCATGTCATCGTTTATTCTTTATACGTAGTCAGTGCATCCATTTGTATCTGCTTAGCTCCTTCATCCTTTGGGAAAAGGTACATTCACACTTTGGCAGCACTATTAGGTTTTTTAAGGTGTTGCTTTCTAAATAATTACTCAATGATTGCAGAGTTAATGAGCTCTCTGTGCAGTGCTAGGTACCCACAGGAAGAACATTAGTTGGAAAGGGGTAGAATTGTTCATCGATACCATTACCCAACTTTGAGAAGGGTTTAGATTACAAATTTTTATTAAAAATAAGGTGGCCAAAACAATCGTGTCGGATGGGAACCTCTTACTGCCCCTTTCTCACCCAAAGTTAAGGCCATGAACAGCAGATTAAGTCTTTTCCTTCTTGGCAGCTCAGAAATTTATTCTGGACCTACCCTATACCATCTGCTTACAACTGTCATTGCAGCCTGGTCTCCAGGGTTATATACATTTGCTCTTCTTATATACATTCCCCCTCTTTACCTGGTCCACTTAACCAGTCTCTCATCTGGACATCTATCTGTCTTTTATTGTTTGGGTTGACTTCTTGTTTGGTGGCTTCCCTCTCTCGAAGTGTCCTCTAAGTCCTCTGTGCCCAACCAGCCACAATCACCATTCCTTATTTCAGTATCACCAAACCCTGTCAATGTTATCATGAACATCTTTTGACTTTGGCCATTCTATTTTTGCACTCACCGTCTCTGAATCCTGAGACTCCAACAGTCTCCTATTTGATTGAACAGTTATCAGTCCCTCCTCATTGCAGACAAAACAAAAGCAAAAACTAATTTGCTCATTAAAGATGCTGGCTGGTATCTGGTGACCTAGAGGATAAAGGCCAGAATGTTCAGCCGGTGTAAATGTGTCTCCTAGCGAAGTTCCATCTTCTACTGCTCTTCACCATGTACCTACCCCTCCAGAGTATTTTTCAGACAGGAGTTAAACCTGAACCACGTCTCCACACACACTACCTTCCATGTTCAGAACCCACTATCTGCTGCATTCCCTTTGCCTAGCACACTCCCGCCCTTCTGGGTCCCAGTCAAAGGCAGCACACTCTGTGAATTCTCACTAGTCAGGACAGACATACTCTCTCCGGGGGACCCCACAGCACCCTGCACACCCCCATATAATGCCATGTATTGTACTTTATTACAATTATTTTTATGTTGTTTTCCCCATTTAGATCTGTGAATTCATGGAAGGGAGGGGCTTTCTTATACAGGTCTACATCACAAAAGTTAGAGTAGACCCCAGAACATAGTCAGAATTCAAAAAAGGGATGAGCAGAAAGATGTTATTATAATGAAAACATTAATTAAATCCAGCTAAAGAATTAATTTGTCTCCATTGTCGACAAAATGAAAAGACAACCCACAGAATGGGAGAACATATTCACTGATACATCTGATAAGGGGTTAATATCCAAAATTTATAAAGTACTTACAAAACTCAACACCAAAAAACCAAAAACCCAATTACTACAATTGGGTTTGTACAATTATTTGTCTATTAAATGTCAATTAAAAAATGGGCAAAGGACCTGAATAGACACTTCTCTAAAAGGGGACATACAGATGGCTGATAGACGTATGAAAAGATGCTCAACATCACTAATTGTCAGAGAAATGCAAACAAAAACTGCAATGAGATACCATCTCACACCTGTCAGAATGGCCATCATCAATAATGCAACAAAGAACAAGTGCTGGCAAGGATGTGGAGAAAAGGGGACCCTAGTGCACTGTTGGTGGGAATGCAGACTGGTGCAGCCACTGTGGAAAGCAGTGTGGAGATACCTCAAAAAATTAAAAATGGATCTGCCTTTTGACCCAGCAATCTCACTTCTGGGAATATATCCAAAGGAACCCAAAACGCTAATTTGAAAGAAGATAAGCACCCCTATGATCATTGCAGCATTATTTATAATCACCAAGATATGGAAGCAGCCCAAGTGCCCATCAATAGATGACTGGATAAAACAACTATGGGACATTTATACAATGCAATACTACTCGGTCATAAAAAAGAAGAAAATTTTACCCTTTGCAACAGTATGGGTGGATGTGGAGAACATTATGCTAAGTGAAATAAGCCAGGCAGAGAAAGACAAATACCATATGATTTCACTCATATGTGGAATTTAACGAACAAACTGAACTAACAAGCAAAACAGGGACAGACTCATAGATGGAGAATAGATGACAGCTAGTGAAGGGGGAGTTAGGGGGTAGTGGGACTGAGCAAAAAGGAAAAAGGACTCATGGACACGGACAACAGTGTGGTGATTGCTGGGGGAGAGGAGGGTATAAGAGGACTAAATGGTAATGGAAAAAATATAATAAAGATTATATATAAAAATAAAAATAAAAAAGTTGTCTAAAATAAAAAAATCAAAATCCAATGTCATTTTTAGATGGCAGCATTAATAGTCATGTGTGACTCTGGAGTGATGTTACAAAATATATGACAGAGTATGACAAAGTGCTTAGCAGATCCTCTTCCAAATAAGCAATAATAAAACTGAACAAAATTGCCAAAATAAGCATGTAAATGCAATGTGAACCAATGCAGGATTAACAGCATACCCAAATCAGGAAGTGATTATTCATGAGAAACAACTGAATTTTGGGTAAGAACAGTGCAGTCTTATGGGATTCTTCCCTGGGCTTTTCTCATCCACCCTTAACCACACTACCCACCCCCATCTTAGAGAAGGTCAAGCTGTGAACATCAACAACTTCATTAACGGAGAGGACTTAACTTGATTTAAAGCCGAGCGTGGGAATCTCCCTGCGTCTCAGTGTGGCTGGCAGCAGCACTGGTCTCAGAGGCAGACAAATGGGGAGGTCTAGTGGCTCAGCTAGCCTGTGGCTTCATCCATATTTCATAAGGAGATCAAGGAAATAAACAGCCATTAAGGGCCTTGATAAGCTCTCCGCAAATTCCTGGCTGATGGGAAGGCTACCCACAAACACAAGAGACACTAAAAACCTCTTGAATGCCCACACACTCCTGGCTGACTTTGAGACTGTGTACTGATATACGGGTAGTGGAAGCCCGAGGAGGCCTAGTGGGAAGTAAAAGCTGTGGCAGATTTAAACTCTGACCAAACTTTGCACTTGTCCTCAGCCCACACAGACCCACTGGCAGAGAGGAGAGACCTTGCGAGCTTGAGGTACTGTATTGGAAAAGAAATCCTGACAAACCACTGGCTAATACCAAGCTATGCAGAAAAGGTGGGCCTCCTAAGAAGCCAGACATCATCACCACCACCATCATCATCACCACCATCATCATTGCCACCACCATCATCACCATCACCACCACCATCATCACCATCACCACCACCATCACCACCACCACCACCATCACCACCATCATCACCATCATCACCATCACCACCACCATCATCACCACCACCACCATCATCACCACCATCACCATCACCGCTGAATAACTGGGCAGAGACATCAGCAGCCTATACAGTGGGAAATTGACTCCATAGGCTTAGTCCAAGCAAGTTACTAAATAAACCAAAAAAACCCACAAAGAAACAAATTAAAAAACAACACTCTGACTCTACCTGTTACAATGTATTACCTTAACATGTCCAGTTTTCAAATAAAATTATGATATATATATATATATATATATATACACACACACAAAGAAATAGAAAAATGGGACTCATATTCAGGAGAAAGAAGCTGTCCTTGGGTGAGTTCATACATTGGTTCAGTTGACAAAGACTTCAAAACACCTATTATAAATATATTCAAAGAACTTAAGGTAACCATGTTTAAAGATTAAAGAAAAATGAATAAGGTTCCATAACCCTGTGGACAACATTTACTGCAGTGATACATATGTAAAGGGAGTCCCAGAAGGGTAAGAGACAAAGGAGGGGAAATATTTTAAAGAAATAACATGCAAATGTCACAAATTTAATGGAAAACATTAATTTACAAATTCGAAATGTTCAGCCCTTGCTAGTGTGGCTCAGTCGGTTGGGTGTTGTCCCACAAACTGAAAGGTCGCCGGTTCGATTCCCAGTCAGGACACATGCCTGGGCTGCAGGTTCCGTCCACAGCTAGGGCACATACCGAAGGCAGCCAATTAATGTTTCTCTCTCACATTAATTTTTCTTTCCCTCTCTTTAAAATTATTTTAAAATTAAAAAAAATCTAATTCAAATGTTCAAAGAGCCTATGTAAGATAAACACTAAGATACCCACACTTAGACACATAGTCAAATAGTTGAAACCAAATTTAAAAAAAGAGGGAAAAGCAACTCATCACACACTGAGGAACAATGCAACTAATGGTTGACTTCTCATCAGACGCTCAACAAGGGTGACTGTTGCTTCTTCATCAAATGCAGGTTTCACTTAGTTCTATTCCTTTTGCCACCTGGATACAAATTAGGAGCATAACCGATAATGAAACTGTTTTCTGACAGCAACCCTGTAGAACAAAGCCACACTTCTCCCCCCAAATGATGGGACTGAAGTCCGAACCCGATCGTGACCAGTCGTTCCTGAGATGCTGCACAGGTCCTCATAAAGTGGGCCCTGCCCTCGGCTCAGGGAGCCAGCTAACCCAACGGGGGTCAGCCACAGCGGTGCTCCTGGGGTGGGTGTTGGGCTGGAGGGCATTGGTCATAACTTTGTAGTGGAGAAACCTGGCAGACACCACCTTAACCAAGCAATCAATTAGCATTACCAGAAATGGAACAAATCAACATCGTATTTTTCCTGATAAAATGTACTAAAGAGAACACATCACTTTTATTCCTACCGAAAAAACATAAATGTAACCATGAAAAAACATGAGACCACACTGAAGACATTCTACAAAATAATGGATATACACTTAGAGACATGAAAGTCAACAACTAAGGAAATGTACTGAATTAAAAGGCGGCTAGAGAGACATGGGAACTGAATACAACACATGAGCCAGTGTTACTGGGACAACTGGTGAGTCCTGATAAAATCTGCAGATTAGGTAATATCAAATTCATGCTGATCTTCTCATTTTGATAACTGTGTTGTGGTTACAGAAGAGAATATCCTTATTTACTAAACATACATTAAAATGTTTAGATGCAAAGGATAGACATATATGTTGGAACTGTATGTGTGTACATACATACACATATACACACAGAGGGATAAAGCAGATGTGGCAAAATACTGACGTCTGGGGAATCTAGGTGGGCGGTATACAAAAATTATTTTACTCTTCTTGCCACTTGTAAGTCTGATATGAGAGCCAACGCTCGTTATTTGCAGTAATTATGTTCCCTAAAGTTGCTGTGAACACAGAATTAGTGAATTCTGACGGATTGCTCCAAAAAGAAATACATGGTTAGAGTCCTGAAGGCCTCTGGTCACCATATTTTTATCAACAGATCAACACAAAACTTTGTTTCATGTGTGTTCTGCTTTAAGACATCTTATTTAAAATACGTTGTTGATTCATTAACACTGGCCAACAGAACTCTGAGTCATGCCTGAACGAAGCTTTCTCACACAGACTGTGAAAAAAACCACGCTTGTTCACAGCATGAGAGCTGAAGCCAGAGGGCACAGTCCAGTCACGTCACCTTGATCAGCCTTGAGAACTGTGCACGTGGGGCGACTCCAATCTTTCCTCTCTGCACAGGTACACAAAGGACCGTGAATGCCCCACAGGTGCTGATTTGGGGGTTAGGAATAGGTTTTAGAGCGTGGACGAATTCACAAATACGGAATCTGTGAACAGAGCTTACCTGTATGTCAAAATAGAGTTAAGAAAACATACTTTCAACCTGGAAGATGAGAAAATAGTGGTACAATAAACGAACTGTGGTCGCTGGGCAGGGGAGTTGGTCGGGGGGAGAAGATTCTATTTCATTCAGGATATTATGGGTCTGAAAGGTTGTCCCAGAAATGCCTTAAAGGCATTTGGAAATCCAGGAGCTGATGAAGGTCAAGACAGGGCAGGGAATGTGGTTACGGGATTTACTGATGACAGAGCAGACAGACCCACGGCAGAGAAAAGAAGAGCCATATTTTGTGACTAACCCACAGCACACAGGAGGGTTAAATCACTACGAGGAAGAGCGGCAGAGCCAAGGCTCACGAATCAGGAATGGGACACGCAGTGAAGCCTGCCTTTGTTCTGGCAAAGGCTACTACATGCACGAACTGAGTAAGGAATAGCAGACAGGATTCAGAGAGAGAGTTTCAATCCAAAATGAGAGAAAAATTTGACTAGTTAGAGCATTCTGGATTGAACCAACTGCTTTAAAATGATGAATTCACTGCTACTGGAGGTATTCCAAAGCGGGCTGATGAAGACATCAAATAGGTCACTTACTGCAGTGGAAGCATTGATAAAATACTCCGACTGGATGATCTTTTATTAAGACCTGTGTAATTCTAATATTCTATGGCTGATTTTTTGCTGACTCTTCATTGGTGACAAATGATTGCCATGTATTTCATCCATCATGACAGCCATAAACACAGTCAAACCTACCAAAGTGAGTAAATTTTTGTTGTAGGCAAAACGTTTTTGTCATAGAAAAAAGCCATAGTCCATTTCACTGGAATATCTAGAACACAAAGGAAAGTGCAGAAGCCACATCTTTGCTGCTGCTGTCCATCCTCTTCCTTAGTTTGCTGTTGTTATTTTATGAATAAGCAATATGTGAGATGGACTTTTGGGGCCTGGGACACATCCCTCTTAGATGTTCCTTGTGGAAGGTCAGCATGAAACAAGTCCTCCAGGGACATAAATGAGTCCTTGGGCCTGAGGGAGGGAGTGGGATGAAAAAAGAAGACAGTCCTGAAAACTCCATCCTAGGTTATGGTCAAGGGGACCAAGGCTTCTCTGAATTAGCCTAGCATCCCTGCCTGTGAGTGGCGCACCTGTCTCACTGCATCAGCTCTGCAGTTTTCCTCATTACTTTCGCTCGCCTGACAACACAGGCAGCCTTGCTTTCTGTAAAGAGGAGTAAGAGTCTCCCTGTGACCCGTCTTCTGACATTCCTATAAACCTTAACTGTGCTTTTGATTCGTTTAGAATAAAGAAGAATGTTCACTGACAAGCCTCCTCTGGTTTTCTGAAGTCCAAATCTCTCTCTTTTTTCAATGTCCTAGGCTTGACATTTGCAAAGTCCTAACCAATAATACATGGTTTGCAACAGCTGCTAGAAATAATAATACATGACAGCTTCTTCCACATTACTAAGAAAGCACTTGAAGTCCTTAACATTGTTAGCAAAAGCAAATACTCATTCTTTACATAAATTTCTTTCACTACACACTGTCAACAGTCCTCCAAATAAACATACAATTCACCATATGGTTACAAAATCAACTAAATGTATTAATGTATGAGATAGAGAGGAGGGGGATTAATCCATTTTGGCAACACATGAAATACCAAAGTGAGAAACATTCATATGTCATAGTTGATGTTCATTAGCAACTGGAAAATTGGAAGACCATATTTAAGTTGACATTTTGTTGTAAAAAAATCCTTATGAAGACATCAAATAGGTATTGCAATAGTTCCCCTAGTGACTGTTTTTTGGAACAAACATTGGTTTGTCAGATGCCACTAATGAATTAAATTATCAGCAAATATGTGCTGCATCCTCATCATGCAGAAAGCACTGTCCTACGGGTGTGGTGGACAGGAGAAATCTGCCCAACCCCCATGTGCAAACGGGCATTGGTATAAATATCAATAACCTAGAGTGTGTGTGGCATTAAACGTTAACAAAAATCTCTCTTATGGTTTCAGGGAGGGAGGGGGAGGGAGAAATAGTGTTAGCATCAGTCCCAGGGCTAGCCTACTGACAGCCGATTGGACACTGACCAGTATCAACCAGTCATTTGAAAAAACATTTCAGAAACAGATGGGACTGGTTCCATATGCATAGATACTTTAGAGAATGCAGTCTGGATCTCCATGTATGTCAGGATGCCTCAGTGTCTTGACCCCTGCTCAGATGGGAGCTCTGGGCAGGAGGTCAGCCATGTATGGCTCACTGGCCCCAGTGCGTTGACCTTTAAGGGAATGCACCTCCGAGGTGGGGCTCAGGGAGAAGCCTTCAGCTGTGCTAGGGTATGTACAAATGTGTTCCCTTTGGTACATTTGAGGATCGTTAGATCTGAGCTTTACTGACATGAAAAGAAAAAAAAAAAAGACAAACCAAAACCAAAACGAATGCTGTGTGATCCTGTTCAGATAAATAATCCAGTCAAATACGTGTTCAGTCCGAGGTGCTTCAGTGTGCCTGGTGTCCGCGCCTGTTCAGAGAACATTTCCCATATTTTCAGGAAATGACATAATTCCAGCAGAACTTAAGGCGCTACCTATACCAATGGTATATAATAGACGGTGTTTTAATTTTAATGTTTTGAGATAGGTTTAAGTACCTTGAGCATTATATATTTATGGGTGTGCTTATGTGGTCTCATCACTAAAGGGGAGAATTATCTTAGTGATATCACACCGTATGAAGAACATTAAACCAGTTTACCTAGAAGAAAACACCAAAACGAAGTTTAAGTAATCTTCTTGCGCTAATGCTTTTATGAATAATATATTATTATTAGTGTGAACTTCTAAATACTACTCACAGCTAAGGGTTGTAAAAGTTTGCTTGTAATCCATTAAAGGATGTTTTCACTTTACTTTTTTCCCAAAGTGTCAATACTCAATGTTATAAAAATCCTTTCAGCATTTGCTTTCAAATAAAATATTCAATGCTCAATGATTTCATGGAACATTTTCCCTTTAAAAAATCCATTATACTGAAAGTAAATATCTGCGTGGAGCCCACTAGACTGCTGTAATTAAAATTAAATTTACCAAAAGGTAATGGAGATTTTATCAGCAACAGTATACAATTCAATGCAGCAGCTTAATCACTGGGGATTTTTTTCCTATATAATCTTATGAGGAATTAATAATGTTGCAAGTTTTTAAAGTTTTAAAGCAATCCTTAGATTGGACTATTATTTTTGTTACAGTGACTTAATTTTATTACAAGGTACTAAATAATGCAAGAAAATCAAAGTGATGAGAAGGTACAAATGCCCTCACGTTTAGTTACTGATAAATTGCTGAACTAACCGCCCAGGGAAGGGCCTGCTAATGAGTCTGGGTTTCGCTGCAGCTCCCTGGGCTGTCTGGAGCCTCTGAGGGAGGAGGCTAAATTCAGGCCTTTGGTCAAAGTGGCCCTGTGTTCACTTTTAGGTTCGCTCTCGGCATTCCAGACTAGACAGAACTGCATGTTTTAACAAGTCTGATTAGACCAAACCTCATATCATTCTTAACTCTAGGACTCCTTAAATCTTAGGATTGTTTCTTTTTGAAACAGTAGCACAGCCAATTCTAGGTTAGACCTGTAAAGTGAATCTGATAAATCAATAATTTATCTGGGGTGTGAAGAGTAAAAATGGCTCTATGCCTCAAATACTCTTACCTTCTCATGGTAAGAATCTACTGTATTTACCCTATCTCTTTCTCCAGCCCTCATCTTTTGTCCTTTTCTTCCTTGGTCTCTATATTTCTAACTTTCCGACATGCCAGATATTTTCTTATGCTGTTTCCACATTTGTAAGCTAAGTCCTGCACGTTCCTTCTATCCTAATTCCTGCCTGTCCTTTAGGTATCAGCTTAAAGGCAGTTTCTTCCAGGAAGCCTTCTCTGACTACCTACACTCTCCCCAAAGGCCCAAGTTATATCTTCCCACTTCATAGTCCTGTAACACTCTGCACTTGTGATTTGTGACACTTGGCACAACAATCACTGAGGATGGCTTTCCGCTCTGGGTGGACACTCCTGAGGGCAAGGGCCATGTTTATCTTGCTGAGGGCTGTATCCTCATTGCCTGACACACAGGAGAGGCTCGGTAAATATTTTCTGAACATAATAAATGAATGATTAATAGTTATTGGCTATATGTACTGTTACTTCTATGTGTTTTATTCATCTTGGTACCCTGTAGTCTAGCCCAGTAGTTGCTACAACATTAGCCCCTAATAAAGACAGGCTGAATTTATTTCTGAAACAGTGTGCATATCTAACTTACAAGGACAGTCTCCTCCTCCCTTGGCTTACCTGTAACTGTAAAAAAGAAATCAGAAGATGGCTGGAAGAGAAGCACAAATGAAATAAGATCCTCAGAAAATTATACTGATGTGAAAATGAACAACGGATCGCTCACTTAACCTCCAGGTAGGATACCTATGCACCTGGCCAAATACAACCAATGTTTTGTTTTACTTTTTTTTTTTTTTTTAAGAGGAAGAAAAGCATTTGCTAATAACTGGTTGCTTGGAACTAACCTATGGTGGAAAAAATGAGAACAGCGTTGCCTCTGGGGTTGGAGAAAGGGGCTGACTGGAAGGGACATCAGGGAACTTCCAGGAGATAAAAATGTTCTATACATAGTTTACAGTTCATTCCACTGATGTAGGTGTTTCAAAACTTAGCAAATGGCACACTCAAGATCTGTACATTTCACAGCATGTAAATTTTATCTCAAAAAGCAAATGAAATATCTGTCAATAAATATTGAACTCTATTAAATGATATGCATGACATGATATGTTAAGGGTAGAGTTACTGATGACTGTAATTTACTTTGAAATGCATATATTAAAAACAACTGATGGAGACAGAAACGCAATAAAGCAAAAATGTAAAATATTAATCACGGAATAGAGGTGGTAGGTATATGACTGTTTACTATACAATTCTCTCAACATCCCTGTATGTTTGAAAATTAATGGTTGCCTGGCCTCGTTTACATGCAGGTCTATTAGCAACCAAAAGTTAAGCACTGATCTCCGGGGAGCCCTTCAGCTATGCCAAGTCAGAAATTAAAATTATGGATAAAAAGGTTAGGACAGAGTAATGAAGAAATTCTAAAAATCTCAGAAAAATGATAACAGCTCTCATTATGTATGACTGCTCAACTCACTCATTCATCCATCCAGGAAATATTTAGGGAACTCCTAGTATGTACCAGAAACTGTCAGCCTAGGCAGCTAGTTAGTTGTTGTTGAAGAGAGGGAACAAATGGAGCCAGACAACATCTAATCAAGCAGGATTAACTAGGAAACTATAGCTTCCAGACACCCCAGGGGAGAGCTGCATTGCCCCACCAAGGGGATTATCATCTCTCCGTTCCCCAGAGCAGACCTGGCAGGAAGAACCAGTTTTCCAATCTCTGCGGGCAACGACCAGTTCATTCCCCCAGACTGCTGAGGGGAGGAGGGACAACCAGTAGAGGGCGAATTCCTGTGCTGAGGCAAGCACAATCGAAGCCAAGATGGCGCAGGGGGAGGGCCCAGCGCCAGCCTGGGAGGAGCCCAGAAAGACATTGGACAGTTTGAAAAAAGCCTGCTCTTTCCCCAGCCTGAGAAAATATAATCAAAGCTTAATAAAGGTCCCATGCTCCTTTGTTCGTTGACTCCTTTGTCCTTGTACCCAAGTGCAGGGCTGGTTGCGGCCCATGCACAGCCTTAGCAGCAGGCGTGCAGATGGAGAAATGAGACACAGAGAAGCTCTGCATCTCTGGGTCCTGGCCCTCCTGGACCTCGCGGGGGGTGCCGGTGTGCAGCCCCAGAAGCTGGACTTCTTCCTCAGCAAGATGGAGCTCAACCACCCGGTCACAGATGAAGTACCGGGCACCTGCGAACAGTCCTTTGTTTTCACTCCAATAAACCTCACCACTACTTTCATCCTCCCATGTGTGGGTCCCCAAAATGCTTTTCTTGGGACTCCATGGAAGAACCGTACTTCTACCAGCAACAAAACCGTTTAGACACACTAAAGAGAGCAGACAAAAAATCTGGCCTTCTTGGAATTCAAATTTTCATTATGATTTCCAAAAGGTTTCTCCAAAGATGAGAAGAAAGGTGGTGGCAGGGTTAGCAGCTAACCATGAGGCAGTTCTGTTCAGGTCTAAGACTCTGCTTTGAAGGGAATAACACCATAGGTAGATTAAAATGGGTGCAGGCACTGTGATCCAGAATGTACTGGCAATCCGCTGAGGATACGAGCGCCTTCCGCTGAGACCACTTTTAGTTCACAGTGGTGACTTAGTTTGCTTTCCAAAGGTGGGAAGATTCACTGTCTTTGGTTTTCTTAACTTATGACACAGTCTGCTCTGGAAGACTGTTATCATGTACAACAGGTGGAACACCTATATGCGGCGGCCTTTTAGAACTAGACGTAACTACAGCGTATACAGCGAACTCGGGCTCCGCTCTCTCGAGCGAAGGAGGCAGAGTGGGGGTCAGGGTTTTCACCACGGGAATGATTTCTTTTTTTCAAACAGAAATCTGAAGCCTGTAGAGCAAAACATCTGTTATATTTGGGTGGTGCATTTTCTGCATGTTAAAATTTTTTCAGAATTAAAAATTTCATAATTAAATTACAGGAAAAGAGTGTTGAGAAACTATAGTGGGAGTCCCATTAATATCATTTAACCACAAATTATACAGGGCTCTGTATAATGCACTTAACGGGAGAGGAAAAAAATGAAAAGCAAATGCAACTATCAAAATAAAAATACCTCCCAAGTAAAGAGTCGTTACTTAATAGATTCATTTATAAAAGTAATCCTTCCTACAAAACAATATGCCAGGGGAAAATCGGTGAAATGGTCCTATTTATCAGGAAACCAGACTCACTAGCATTGCAATTCCTGACATAATTAACACTTTGATTTAATTCATTTATTGGTCAGTAAATTGCTTATTTTTGAAAAATGGTTCTGCTGTGCAAATATGTGGTATAAGCACATTACAAATGAGAACTGCTGATGATGACTCATGAAAAAATACAGATGTTATGTGGAAATTTCCAATTTATATCACCCAACACTAGATTATATGGGGCGATAAAACTGGAATATTGCAACCATGTTGAAGGTATTTGTCCAAAAATCCATCAATATCTGGGCAACGGTTTGAATTCTGGTTGAAGAGATTCATTAGGAAAAATCACTGATCATCTCAGGGATTAAACAGAAAATAAGGCGAAGCTAAAATACCAAGCTCAAACATATGTACAATGAACAGAAACACAATATAAACAACCAATTACTAATACTTCAGTACCATTTTATAACCTTTTTTTCCTAGAGCTCGGTTTTATTTAAACAGCTAGCAAACATGATCCATCCAATGTGACCATGCCTGTCTCTTTACGTTCCTAACAGCAGGGCTCAGTTAATGCCATGAAAACCAGTCACTGATTTGGTTCTCTTGTTTAGCGTTGTGTACAGATGAGAATGGGCAGCTCACGGCAACTTCTACTCTTCCACTAGCCCTGAGGCTGGGCACCTGGATTGTACTAGAGGAGGCAGAGGAGATTCTGAGGCCTGACTTCTGTGCCCAAATATAACCACTAAACTTCCACAGAAATGACGGGAGGCTGATTAAATTCCAGCACATGCTATCTTGCAAAATTAATACATAAATTAGGTTGACAATTAGAAACACTGTAAGTAACATGTTTCATTTGATAGCCTGGCTATCGTAATAAATTTAACAACTGTTTCTCCCTCTTGCTCTATTCATTTTCACCTCGGGGTTAAGTGATACCGGCTAAAGTGATCCCGGGACAGGAGGCATTTGCAGAAGGCTAATGTGTGAAATTAATTTTCCTTGCTCTCCCTGGCTTTATTCCTGTTGACACAAAGGATCCACATAAAACATTTCCCACCAGAAAATACCCTGTCTTCTTTACACTGATTCGCTTTTTCTCTCAGCATCATGAAACTCACTCAAGCTTTGGGAGAATGCAAGCAGTAAAGACTCATATTCAACAAACACTTATTAAGGCCTCCTGGGTAATGCTCCAGGCCCTCTGATGTCGTGGCGCGACGCCTCATGACAACCTTGTGAATAATATCATGATTGCCATTTCACATGTGAGGAAGCCCAACGTTGCTAAGTAACTTGCCCAAGTGCCCACCCTTTTTGCTGGGCAATTCATGATTTAATCCCAGGCTCTGCACTCCAGAGTCCACATCCTTTCGATGGCCCAACACACTGAATCTAACCCTTTGCTTTCTCTACCCCATGTAATTGTCACTGCACGTGCATACTTCAAGGTAAGTTGGGTTTCTATCTCACTAATATCTAAGTTAGTATCTTCTGAAGGTACTTTCCCATTCCAGGATGTAAGGGTTGGTTCAGTCATATAACATGGCAAGAAAGGATTAAATGTGTTTTTCCAACTCAGACACTGGGGGGAACCCGACCCAATGAGCACAAGGGTAATTTGCCTGGTACTTCAGCACTAGGATATCTTGGGGGATTTCATTTTCACTGTCATTACTGTTAACAAAAGTGCTGAGCATACAGGGGCCTCCAAAGCTGATGCCAGTAAAACACAACAACTCATAAAAATGACAAACTTACCCAGTCACATCAGAAAGTTAACATTTTTTACAGATGGCAGTAAGAATTTTATTTGAAAATAACCGTTATGCACTAAGTGATACTCTGTGATGCTATACCCTTTTTGTTAAGCCAACTAAATACAGGAAAATTGTTCTCTGTACATTTCTGTTGGCAGCATCTTCAAATGACTCACCTCCACACACAGGCTGAAGGCCAGTTGATGTCATGATTCTAACACCAAGATGCTTTCAAAATCCTCACACGCATCTGATGAGTCTTCAAGAAATCTGAGTGAAATTCTCTTCAGCATAGGTTTGATGCTAAAGTAATTTATAAAAAATGCTACCACTTGAATGGCATACATAATTGACACTATTAAACAGAATATGCTCAGAATTAAAGAAGAGAGAATTTTCGGCATATAAAGTTTTTAATGAGAAAAAGCAGCTTACTATAACTTCTACATAAAACTTTCAACAGACTAATGTGAAGATAAAATACATGGATATATACTGGAATCCCAAATAAAGATAAATTAACTAAAGATAACTTGGAAAATATTATCCAGTTCAAATGAGACCAAAACAGATATGCTCTCTCAAAGAATAGTATTTAAATGTTAGAAAATGCCATCTTTCATGTTGATAGCATCAGTTACTATAATAAAAATGAATTTGTAAAAACAACTCCTATAGTATCTTTTTCATTTGATTCTTGGCTAACTTATAAAAATTATAAATCAGAATAGCTTTATTATATTCATCCATATTACTCTAAATATATTATTATACTATGCATTACTAGAAGGTCTTAGAGAGCAGTCAGTGAAATATTTTAGCATATGGGAGAAACCTTTAGGACAATTATTTACCAGTTTGTTCTGGCAACCCTAGTGTTCTTTTTTTCCCTAACAATTCCAGAGTTTTGGAAAAATAACCAAGTATTATTGAATTACGGGGAACATGTATCAGAGATCATTTAAAAAAAAATCCACAAAATAAAAAGTCTACTTTCTTAAAGTTTACCAAATCTGCAGTAAAGTTGGTTGACAAGGGAGTCACATGGAATAAATTTAAGTCCTGCCAATAATTACTGTAGCTCAACTAGGCTTCTGTTACTGGTAAAATGAGTTTATTGGCGGGTGGGGGTGAAGCGGTGCTGTGTAAAGGAACGAGTGTTAAATTATATGGTATCCAAGGGCATATACAGTTACCAGATTTACTTTTATTTTCTTAACCAATGCTGCCCATCCTTAGACACGGAAGTAAATGTCTAACTGTGCAGCTGGCAGAAAGGGGCGCTTCCCTGGTGAAACAACTACTGAGAGTGTCTCAGCCCTGAAGGGAAACAGGCTCCCAGCATTTCTGTCTCTAACCCCCAACCACAGGTATCCAGTCACTGAAGGGACACAAGGAGAGTAACTGCGAAGACACGGATGTGCAGCCTTTGCTCTGGGGGACAGTCAACCACAAGTGCTATCCAGGTACCCTGAGCACCACTCATTGGTGTTGGGCAGAGAGAGGTATGTGAACCTCACCTACAATTACCGTAAGACAGAGCTAAAACCTTCCAGTGTCACTAGGAACTCAGATGACATATGTAAGCACATTGAACTAAAAATTAAGCATACACATTAGAGAGAACATAAGTGCTATCTTTTAGAAATTATTCTGTCACAAAAGATGGGTTGTCCTCTTAGAGAATTTCTCCTAAAGCTGTATGTATTGAGCCTAAGATGCCTCCACAATTGGATAAAACAGATTGCTGCATATTAAAATGTTCCTGATATGAATTCTAATTTATACATTTTGGGTAGGGGAAGGGTTTTTATTGACTGCAGAAGGCTGCATCTGAGGCAAGTTCAGCAAATGAACAGCAAGTGGCTTGGCAGTTGAGAGTCTCAGGCAGATGAGGATGTTAAGTTCTGCCTTCCCCATACACTAGCTGTGTGATCTTGGGCAAGTTACTAAACCTCTCTGAGCTTCTGTTTCCTTATTAGTGGTCACTTCCTAATAATGTGTAATATTATGTAAGTAACTTAGTAATCATGCAAAATCCTGGGTGTTAATTAAATGAAACCCATTATAATTACATTGCTGACATTTGTCAATTTATTTATTTCTCACAACAACCCTAAAAGAAGACACTATGATACAACTTTTAGAGTAACGAAAATGAGAGCATTGAGAGGTCCAGTAATGTCTCCAAGGATACTCATGGAGTAACTATACCCTCAGTATTCAGTAAATGCTACATAAGCGCAACTCAGGGAAGGAGGAGGTAACAATGCCTCAAAACCTAAAAGAGAGCTATATTATGCAAACATGCCCAGTGTAATAGCTGCAGCCGAATACGAATTAAGAGAATGGTGCCTAAATATGATGGAACTGCACCTGAATATTTCTACAACTCAAACTGTACAAGGATTCGGAATGACTGAAAAGGTCAATGGGTCTCACTTACTAAATTACTGATGCTTAACAAGAAGATGATGCTTCTTGTAGAGATGCTTACTATCTCTACAGTCAAAAGGTGCATTCACTGCGCAACAAATAGTATCCTAGTAGACAAAGTCTTAACATGCTTTCCCAAGCACCTAAATCATTTCAGGGCCAGGATATAAATGAGGCTCAGGGGAGAAAAGCCAGCGTTCCTCGGCATTTTCCTCCCACCTTGGAAATAGAGCTATAATGTAATTAGTTTATAAGCAATATACATACATATTTTTTCAGTCAGAGAGTAGGTTACACACCCTATGCTTAAGGTCTTGGGGATGTTTTGGTTTCTTTGTTTTGTTTGTTTTTCATTTTTAACAACTTTCCATCGGAAGAACTGTGGCTTCTATAAGATATTCGCTGGTGATTTTAAATTGACAGACTATTAACTTGCATTGTTGAACACTACAGGTCTATGCACAGAGGTTCTACCTACTGCCTGAGATTAGCGACATTTTACTCAGTGTACTGAAGAAAGGTCCTAAAGATAGTGTATGTGTGGAAAAGGCAGATCTTTCCATTTCTCTCCATGTAATCACAAATGTTGAAAAGACTTTACCAAGCTACGTTTAGCTGGACTACATTCTTTATTTGTTTTTGTTTTTGGCTGAAGTGATGTGTCTCAGAATCCCAATCACATGACAGAGACACGGAGGCACAAGTCAGGAAGGACGACGCCAGTGACATCAGAGCCAGCTCTCTGAAAATATGCAAGTTGTCTGAATTTGTAGTTATTAGTCTACTTTGGTAGAAAGTAACTAGTTTTAAGAGTGGAATTATAATTATGCAAATACCACCTATTTTGTATCAGAGTCTTTTCTTTATTTAAAAATAACTTGTTTTTCAATTACAGTTTATATTCAGTACTGTTTCATACTAGTTTTAGGTATACAGCATAGTGGTTAGAAAATCATGTATTTTCCAGGGTGATCCTCCCCACCCCCCAATACTTAAGTACCTCCCTGGTGCTCTACACAGTTATACAATATTATTGACTGTATTCCCTATGCCATACTTTACAACCCCGGGACTATTTTAGGACTACCAATTTTTACTTCTTAATCCCTTCACATTTTTCACCCAGCCCCCCTCCCCCAGCAGTGATTTCACTTCTGGGTATACATCTGAAGAAACCCAAAATGTTAATTTGAAAGAATTTATGTACCCCTGTGTTCATTATAGCATTACTGACAATAGCCAAGATACGGAAGCAGCCCAAGTGTCCATCATGAGATGAGTGGATAAAACAGTTGTAGTACATACATACATTAGAATATTACTTGCATTAAAATAATGAAATCTTACCATTTCTAACAGCATGGGTGGATATGCAGGGATGTCTAAACTTTTGGCATCTCTGGGCCACACTGGAAGAAGAGTTGTCTTGGGCTACACATTAAATACACTGAGACACATAATCACAAAAAAAACCCCATAATGTTTTAAGTAAATTTACAATTTTGTGTTGAGCCACGTTCACAGCCATCCTGGGCTGCAGACAACCTGTGGGACACAGGTTGGACACACCTGATAGAGGGTATTATGCTAAGTGAAATGAGTTAGACGGAGAAAAATGAATATATGATTTTACTTAAATGTGAAATCTAAGGAGCAAAAGAAACAAAATAGAAACAGTCACACTACTTTGATTTAGCTACTAGGATGTTATTGTGCTTGTGCAAAGGAGAGAGTTTAAGGTAAGTAGGATTTTTATATCCATATATTAGTTTAAAATGCAAATATTTTAATGTGATCCATGAGGATTAAAATATTAGAATAAAAATATATAAGGAAATAGAAGTATTTATAGTGGTATTACTATTCTACTACTAACATCTCTTCTATGTTCAAGTGGTGAATCTTATTATACGATCACACACGATGGGTGTAAGGTGCCCAGTGCAAAATATCCATGCAGACTTGGTGTGAGGCTTGAATCATTACTCCACGCTTTTGACCTCTTGATACTACAGGTGGTTTGATAACATTAAATAAACATTAATTGATTATTTAGCACTGAACGGTCTTAAAAACATAGTAAAAGTGGTTAATCCATTGAGGGGACACCGAAATCCCTCATTAAATGACAGCTATTATCACTAAAAAACTTCTTCCTCCCATTCTTCCTTCTTTTGTTACCTTTCCGAGTTGAGAAGGGTGGGAGGGCCCCGGCGCAGTCAGAATGGGAGTGGGGCGAAAGCCAGGAGCCCCAGCTCAGATCCCACTTCAGCTCCTACCTACTCTGGGACCTGGGGCACGTTACTGAAACTTCTTGTGCGTCGGTTTTCTCCTATGTAACATGGGAGAAATAATGGAATTATAACAGAATGAATCTTATTGGGTGAGTCTGAGGAAGAATTTAATACATATAAAATGCTTAAGAGAAGCAATGGGTTCCAGTCCTCGACCTCCCCCAAGCCTGTCCTGGTCTCCCTTGATAGGTCCTTCCAGACATTGTCTAACGATGCCTTTTTCCCCGCCCTCTCATCCTTTCAGGCTCCTGAAGGTTGGAGTTGAGTCTTTATGTTACCAACTTTTATTAACGACACAGAAACTTCATTTCCTTAACATGACCTTGGTTTCATTTCTGTCCATCCATTCCCTTCCTTAACCATTAAGCCTTTAGGACATCAGATTCTGGTCAACATCAAACTGGCTTAAGAACAAAGCCTCAGGTCTTTGACCACGGAATGGAGTTCTGGTCAAGCTAACAACATCTTGACTTTCATCTTGACTTCCGTTGTGTTTCAGTCCCAGGCCCACAAAAGGGGAAGACCCGACTCACCACAACCTCATGAACCCAGACAGAACAAAGCCGTGACTGACATCAGAACCTGACACAAAGATCAACCACTCCCTGCTCTGGCCCCAGCCAATCAGCACAGCCCACCACCCCAATGCCTTTAACGACCATGACTAATGATTTTTTCACCATATAGTCCATCCCCTGGAAGCCATCAGGGCGCCAGGTCTTTGACATAAGCTCACCTGTGACTCTGGGCTTGGCGCTGTTTCCTCAACTAATAAACCTCTACTTTCTGTGAACTCCTGTTTGCATCTGACTGGGCTTTGATGCACGCAAGTGAACGGACCCCTTTAGTCCAGTAACACTTCTAACAAAACACACATAGTAGCTTCCAAAAACATGTAGAATTCTACGAAACTCCTCAACTGGTCCCAGGAATACTTGGTGTGGTTCAAAAGAGAGGGGCACGGAGTGGTCGTGTGAAGAAACCCTGTGGTGGTAGTTTGTCTGAGATGGGAGAGAAATCCTTCATTAAAAAAGTTTGGATCAGGGTCCTGCAACTGACATTTATGCTTTTCTCACTGGTGTTCACATTTGATTTTGTTGCGGCTGTTTTTACCCAGGTCTCCCCGCTGGACTGTAGGTTCCACAAGAGCAGCATTCTAAAATAACAAATGGGCCAGCTATCTTCCCTGTGCTCCTCCAAATGCACTCCCCACCCTTCTTCACCTGTTCTCTCCCCAAGCAGGAGGCTGATCTGTAGAAACTATACCAAAGGGCCCCCAGTCCTCCAGCTTCCTGAGATGTGTGGACACTGGGGTCCACTGCATGAGGCCTGGGGAAAAAAAGAGAGGGAAGTTAGGGTCTTTATGCCCCCGGGGTTCCTGACCTGTAAGGTCGCCGCGGAGGAGCCTTCACTGTATGACTCTAAATTGTGCTTTTTCCTGGGTCCTTTGGACCTGAGGTGGTAGCGGATCTGTTATTATTGGCACCAGGAAACTGCACTACCCCTTGTAATTTCTCTCCACTTTTCTCCCAGCTTTGTGGAAAGTCCCTTTCTTGAACTGTAGAAATAATCTAGTTTGAAAGTGCCATCTGTTTCCTGCTGGAACTCTGATTAATACAGTACTTTAGATATAAAAAGGGAGAACCATAAAACAATTGTCACATTTCCTCTGGCTACAAGGCCAGAAAGCAACTAATTTTCCTCTTTTATGCCCAGTTGGGACCCAAATGCTTTCCCCTCTCTGCTCCCAAATGATTCCTATAAATCTCTCTGTGCATTCTGAAATGATAAAGGCTTCCCTATTTCTTCTTCTTCTTCTTCAGGGAATTATTTTAAGAGAAAAAAATCTCTGCCAAAATTTAAGGATAATTTTCCATTTCCTGTATTTATTTATTTATTTATTTATTTAGGGGGGTATTTTTTAGTGGTATCTCTTCATGTGATTATATTCTACCATCCATGTTTAACTTCAGCCATAGGTGAAAATACAATCTGAGTGTAAAGAAGTAAATTTTTCAAATAAAACTTTGCTCTTAACTGATTTTTTTTCAGTGAATAAGTGTTTTAAATACACTTATAAACATGCCACTAATGGGAAATGTAAATAAATTATTTTTGAGATAATACAGATATAATAAAAATGCTTCTACTTTTCACAGTGTATTTCTTGCAATCTAGTCCAGATACTAAAATAATTTTAAATCACATTTGGAAATAAGAAACTGATACTCATTTGCAATGAACTTCTGTTTCGATATTACCAGTATTTCTGAAGATTTCAGTATGGAGTATGAAAATGAACAGCAAATTACTATGTCCATTTTTTTCTCCTGTAGGTGTAGCCTTAGTGTCATACAACTGTTTAGTGTTTATAAGCAACTCTTCCATTTGGTGAGGAGGATTCTCCACAAAAGTTTTCATCCCCTTTCTGTTTATTTTGGCTTCCAACGAGACCGATACTCAAAAGGAAAGCAGGTGGACAATAAAACTCCTTACACAAATAGACTTAAACCCTCCCAAAACTAGTAGTGAATTCTACATCCTCATTATTTTAAAAGCATGGTTTCGCCCTGGCTGGTGTGGCTCAGTGGATTGAGTGCTGGCCTGAGAAGCAAAGGGTCGCAGGTTCGATTTCCAGTCAGGGCACATGCCTGGGTTGCAGGCCAGGTCCCCAGTAGGGGGCGCATGAGAGGCAACCACACACTGTTGTTTCTCTCCCACTCTTTCTCCCTCCCTTCCCCTCTCTAAAAAATAAATAAATAAAATCTTTAAAGAAGAAAAAGTATGGTTTCATATTAACCGTGTATATTTCTCTACCCTATTTTCATTTTCCTTTGCATTCTATCTTCTTTTTGTGGCCATTATTCTTGATGTTATACAAAAGAGTCAAGAGTACCCTGACTGGTGTGGCTCACTGGACTGGGCATTGTCCTGTAACCTGAAAGGTCGCTGGTACGATTCCTGGTCAGGGTACATGCCTGGGTTGCAGGTCCCCGGTTGCAGGTAAACGAAAGGCAACTGATTAATGTCTCTCTCCCTCTCTTTCTCCCTCCCTTCCCCCTCTCTAAAAGTAAATAAATAAAATCTTTTAAAAAAAGAGTCAAGTGCAATGGGGTAAACGCCTATATAGTGCCGGTCAGGCCTGTCCTATCTTTTCCTATTGTTTTTCACAGAATTGACAACAGTAGTCAGAAGATCTTTATTGGGGGCTGAGTAAGCCGCAGTACTTTGATAAATGGCCAAGGAAGTGAATGCTGGTTCTCACAAAGGGCCAGGGAATGACGGAAAGATCAAAACCCTCACAAAGGAAGCAATGCATTTCAGGATTCATTTAAGTGCTTCTTTCTCAACTGAGATAACCACATTTCATCAATTTCTAGTTGCATATTTGAAGGAAAACGTCACTTACAATTATGGGTGTCTCACGGTTGGTGTTGGCCAGCAAGGCTGACAAGGGGGTGCCACCAGGACAGGAAAAGCCAGGGCCAGCCAGGCGATGGGGCTGGCACTTTCTCTGTGGCAGGCACACGGGCTCGCTTGATTTGGAGTGGTGGACACTACCCAGTCCCAGGGTATGTTATGGTTATGTTCCAAGAAGGAAAAGAAACCATTCTTTAATAAATTATAGACAAGTATGCCAACGATGAATGGACAAATGGACATCATCAAGGGGTCAGAACTTATAAAAAAGAATTCTGGAGTTGAAAAGTACAATAATTGAAATAAAAATTTCTAGGGAGAAAGTGCAATAGCAGATTTGAAATGGAAAAAATCAATGAAATTTAATATAGTGTAATAGAAATATCCCAATCTTAAGAGCTGACAATAAAGATAAATGAATAGAGCCTTGGAGACCGGAGGGACATCAAGCATGCCAACATACAGGACAGTCCCAGAAGGAGAGAAGAAGGCAAGGGCAGTAAAAGTCTTGAAGAAATGATGGACAAAACTTCCTAAATTTGATGAAGGGTATTAATTTATGCATCGATGTCACTCAATGGGAAGCAAGTAAGATACATACAAAAAGATTCACACCTGGATACATCAGAGTAAACCTCTGAAAAGCCAAAGACAGAAACTCCCGAATACAGAAAGAGAAAAAGAGGTCATTCTGTATAGCAGAGGACCAAAGCAATTCTTGGCTGACTTCTCATCACAAACAATGAAGGCCAGAAGGCAGGGGAATAATAAAATCAAAGTGCTGGGGAAAAAAAAGTATTAACCCAAAATTCTGTATCTATAGAAACTATCCTTCAAAAATGGAAGCAAAATTCATAAAGACTGAGAGAACTTGTTGCTAATAGACCTGCCTTATAGGAAACACTGAAGATAGTCTTTCAGGCTAAAAGGAACTGACTCTAGACAGTGACCAAACCCATGGAGTAAAATGCAGAACACTAGACATGGTAAATGCGTGTTAATATAAAACACTATATATTTTTCTCATTTCCCATAAAAGTTCTTTAAAAGACCTAAGTTATATATATAAGTGATAACCGTAACACTATTTTATTGGGCTTATTACTTAAACAGATGTAACTATACATGACAATATTAAGATCAACGGGGAAGGAACGAAGCCATTTTGGAACAAATAGTCTACGTTTTACTAGATTTCAGTTAGTGTTAATCTGAAGGAGATCGTGAAAAAATAAGAGGCATGTTACGGTCCATAGAACCACTAAGAAATAATTTTTACAATATGGTTAAAAATCCACAGAGGAATTAAAATATTTACTTAGGACAAAAGAAGGCAGTCAAGAGAAAGAGGAACAAAACAGACAGGAGGCACATAGGGAACAAACAGCAACATGGGAAATATAAACTCTATTAAATACAATATATTATTATATTTTATGTCAATCATCTAAATCAAAAGGCAGCAGTTATCAGACTCGATTTAAAAAAAGCAAGACCAACTGCATGCTACCTACAAGAGACACATTACAGATTCAAGGATACAACTGAACTGGGTGTGAAAGCGTAGAAACAGGCATGAATGCAAACAGGAGCAACGAGAGAGCTCGAGTGGTTACAGTAACATCAGGAACAAGAGGCTCCATGACAAAAATTATTACTAGGTACAAAGTGAGATGTTTCAAATAAAAGGGTCAATACATCCCGAGGATTTAATAATAAATGCATGTGCCTAACAACAGAGCAAAAACTGGCAAAAGGGAAATGAATAATAATAGTTGGAGGTTTCGATAATGGACAGAACAGCAGCAGGGATGTAAAACTACCAGCCAGCCCAGCCCAGCGCCGACAGAACACTCCGCCCGACCTGTGCGGAACACACAGCCTCCCCAAACTCGCCAGGGGCAGTCCCCAGGGCGGACCATGTTATGCCAAAAATGCTTATAATAGAAAGGAGAGTGGTCTGAATCAGTACCTTAGGTTTTGCTGTAAGATGATAGAAAAATGTAAATTAAAACTAAAACGTGGTAAGCAGAGTGCAGGAAATAAGTGCAGAGGGCAATGAAACAGAAAGCAGAGAAAATTAACAAAGCCGAAAAATAGCCGTTTAAAGATTAATAAGGTTATTAATAATATTATGATGATTAACATTAGAGCAATTAAGAAAAAAGGAGAGAAAACTCAATTTTTCAGTGTCAGAAATAAAAGGGTACCATTGGGTCCCCTACAGTTATCAATAAAATAACAACAGAATATTATGCACAATTTTATGCTAATAAATTCAATAACTTCAATGAAACAAATTCCTTAAAAACCTCAACCTACCAAAACTGATGCAAGATAAAACAGAAAATCTGTTATCTGTTTTAAAACTGAATTATAAAATGTTCCCTCAAAGAAAACACTGGCCCGCTGTACACTGGTATGCCTCCGTCAACCATTTAATGAAGAAATAATATCAATCTTACACAAAGTATTTTAAAAAATGGAGGTGGCAGTAACAATCTCAACTCAACTCATGAGGCCAGCAGTACTGATACTCGAACCAAAGAAAACCACAGGTCAATGTCCTTCGCGAGCACTGACTGATGATATTTAAACTATGAGCAAATCAAATTCATCAGTATATAAAAAGGTAATACATCATGACCAAGTTAGGTTTATCCCAGGAAGGAAAGACTGGTTTAACATTTGAAAATAATGTAATTTGCCACAATAACAAAATTAAAAAGAAAAATCCTATATGATTATTTCAAATGATACAAAAAAGCCTTTGATAAAATTCAAAATCTTCATAATTAAAGCCCTCAGAAAATTAGAAATAAACTAGAACACCCTCAATCTTCTCAGGGAAATGGCAAAAAACCAGAAGCTAACATCACACTTTACAGTGAAATATTAAACACTTTCTCCTTAAGACTGGGAACAAGTAAAAAAATCTTCTTTTATCACTTCTGTTCAACGACTTATACTGGAGTACAATAAATTAATGCAGTAAGGCAAGAAATAGAAATAAAATGTATAAAGACCTAAAAAAGAAGAAATATAACTTTTTATTTCCAGATGACATGATTGTGTACAGTATCTAGAAAATGCCAAGGAATTTTTTAAAGAGTTACTGATAAATCTCTAAAGCCTTAGGCTAAGTGACAGGACCCAGGTGAAAGAGTACCTATCGCATGATTCCATCTGAATGAAGTTCAGAGATAAAACTAATCGTTGGTGATGGAAATCAGAGCAGGGACACTTATGTAGGTGGAAACTGACAGGTGGGGAACACAGGTATGCATTAAAGCAGGGGTTTCCAACCTCTAGGCCACGGATCGGTACCGGTCCAGGCCTTTTATGAACCGGGTTGCACAATAGGAGATGAGCTTGAATGTAACGTGCTGGAATCATCTGAAACCATCTCCTCAACCTCAGTCCATGGAAAACTGTCTTCCATGAAACCGGTTCCTGGTGCCAAAGAGGCTGGGGTCCTCTGGGTAAATGGAAGTGTTCTGTAGTTTCATTAGTGTGTGGTTACACAATTGAGTGTACTGTCAAAACTCATCAAACTGTTGCCCTGGCTGGGTAGCTTAATTGGTTAGAGTGTTGTCCCCATATGTCAAGGTTGTGGGTTCCATCCCCAGTCAGGGCACATACAAGAATCAACCAATGAATGCATCAATAAGTGCAAAAACAAATTGATGTTTCTCTCTATCTCTCCTTCCCTTCCTCCCTCCCCACCCTTCCTCTCTCTCAAATTGGCTCCTCAAATTGCACAGTTAAGATCCATGCACTTCATTGCTCACAAAAGGACTGGTAGCAATAAGATTGTGGATTAACCTTCCACTTTTTATTTTAATATTCTAGGCATCAGTTTTGCATGGCACACACTCTCCATAATTAAAAATACAACTCTTGAGAGGGGCATGAACGGAAGCAAGAATCTGGATGTCCTGAATCAAACCAAATCGTGACTGGCATCACTGTTTTCAATATGTGTAGTTTTATTTTTAAAATCTTATTTGTGACTGTAATACAATTATGTGTTTTTTATGCTAGCCAAAGATACAAGCTATTACATTTAATTCCTGTAAAAACATCAATACACACATCTATGTAATACTAATGAAATAAATCTCATAATGGCAAAGGAATTCTTTAGAGACTGGGATTAAAAGTCACTGCTTTAGCAAATCAAGAATTCACTCTAACCGACGGGTTGGCTAAAAATGGACTCTTTTCACCAGTTAATGGAACTAAAGCCTGATGATTTATTTCCATTTGTCAAATGAGCAACATTTAACTAACTATGGATACCGATGGACAGAGCTAGGTGTTTGGGAGAACCCTGGTCCAGACACTCACTTGCCTCCTAAGTTTGATTAGTGCACCTGCCTTGTCTACCTGCTTGTCTACCTGTCTCCAGGCTCCCTCACCTTGTCAACCCACCATGCCTATGGCTCCCAGAATAATTTTCTTAAAAACTGACTTTCTCAGGTCAACAGTCTGTTTTCCCTAAATATTACTAAATAGCCTTTTAAAAGCTCTTAGCCATTACTAATGCCAATAAGTGATCTTACCGAAGAGAAGGACCAAACGTCCACCTACAGTTGTCATTTCAGCACTGAAGCTATGTATTTCGATACTGCGCAGGCACTGTCAAAGCTGCTGGGAATCGACAGGCAAACATAACGGATCTTTATTAGTTAACAATGAATTGAGGAAGCAAGGCACAGACATTAGGTAATGGAAGAAATGATGTGAAAGGCCTCTGATTAAAAATCACTACTTAAGCAATGATTTCCCTAGGAGTTCATTCAGCACAGCTTCTGCAGGAGGCAGACCTTCAAAGTGAAACGTGTGAACATGTGAGGGTAGGGTACGGGAAAAAATCAGCTGGCTACTGATGTCCAGTTACGGAAGTTTTGGCAAATCAGACTCTTGAGGTTACACTCCACCCTACAGGTGGTGAGCGGTAGCTCAGATGTCTCTGGGCTGGGAAGGAGTACGTGGAAATTGTTTTCTGAATAGAAAGCTAGCTTCTTTACATAGAGGACTCCTGTAGGGAGTAAGACAGGCTGTGGGAGCAGGGAAGGGTAGGGAAGATTACGAAGAGTAAACTGCACGGAGTCAGGACTGGAGGTGGCCACGCAGCGGTCTCGACACTGGGGCAAACGGCTTTCACGATTCTCACTGCAGCCAATTCCTTTCTATTTCTGGGCTTCTTCCCTTCATCAGACATGAAGTCCTTTCAGGAAGAGCCTATTTATTATTAATTGTTCTAACTTTATCAATTATTGGTTTTAATTAGCTTGTAATGATAATTATTAATTCCTGGCATGTGATAGGGACTCAAATGTTTGTTTTAAAAAGATACATTAAGGTGGAGGAATTGAGTATGAAAACAGAGAAAAAACCCATGGACACAAACAAGAGTGTGGTGACTGCCAGGGTTGGGGGGAGGGCGTGGGTGGGGGCAGGTGGAGGAGGGCAAAGGCGGGTAAAAGGTGATGGTCAGAGACTTGACTTGGGAGGGTGAACACAATTCAGTGTGCAGACGATCTTTTGTGGAATTGTGCACCTGAAACCTGTGTAATTTTATTAACTAGTGTCACCCCAATAAATTCAATAAAATGGGGAAAAAAGATCCTTTAATCACATGGGCAAAGAGGTAGTACAGGACTCTGGTTCCAGGATTTTTATTACTCTCGATTTACAGCCCTCAATTCGAGGCCACAGCCTCATTCCCACGGGCACTACATTTCCTAGAGAACAGACATATCAAAAAATGGGCAGGGCCCTCTGGGGTCTGCAGTAAAGGTTACAGAGAGTTTTGTCTGACAGGTTCTTATCAGACTGATAGGTTCTTAGGAATTCTTAAAGTTGCAGGCTCCAATGGAAGTGCCACCAGAGATGGCACTGTTTTCCTCCAATCCGTCCTCTGTGTTCCCTCCCCCAGCTCTTCGCCGCCCTCCCTGACGCCCTAGTAGGTTCCTTAGTATGAGTGACAGTTCTCACTATGCATCAATAATCACAGCAAACCCCCAATAATTAATTAAATGAATGACTGGTTAAATGAACCATTGCAAGATATGGTAAAGCTGTTATTCTGCAGTGACAACTCCTAATTAATGTGAACATGAAATATTTATGATTTATAGCAGCGGAGTCATAGAAGGGAGTACCAGAACCAGGAGACAGTTCTACCAAGAATTTAGTTATCTGTGTCTCCGGATTTTCTTTATGGTCGCATGCATTCTGTAACAACAGATACTCTTTGCTATCTGTCTTACCTTTTCTGTTTAAATTCTACTCGTCTTTTAAGTCCCAGCTCAAGCTATGATATTTTCTCAAGTTATTAAGCTCTGTGGTGCATTTCATTTCTCCGAAATTTTAGCCATTATTTTAATTAACCTTAAGCTGCCTTAAGATATCACTTCTCCTATAGTGTTATTTTCAACCCAATTTAACACATTTACTATCAGTATTGCACAGTTCTAGGTGCCGGGTGGGGGAGGGGGCTAAAAATGAGAAAGGCGTAGCACTTCCTGAAAGGATTCAGTATGTCAGTATAATGACCCAAGGCATATCAGAAATGATCGATGCCATGAAAGGAAAACAGGGAAGATAGAATAAAGATGTGATTAACAATGATATAAATTAAGATGGATATAAATAAACTATAATGGAGTTTGAGAAGACGTCACACCAGATTGGTGGCTGCAGCAAGTAATTATGTATTGACTGTATCCAACCCCTTTCCCTTCCTTTCATCTGTTAAAAAATTATTTCCCCATTTCTACTCTCCAGATTCAACACATGACCATCTGGTCACAGTGACCTAAGGGTTGGGCATGCGACCTAACTGAAGCCAATCTGAGGCCTTCACTCAGAAGGTTTTATAGACTCTGGCTAAAGCTGTAAAATTGTAAGCTTGAGGTAACCTATGGCCACATCTATTTCTGCCCAAGTGAGAACAGGCTGCCTGAGAGAGTTTGGTAGGCAGAGAGAGAGAGGCTAACACGGGCAGACAGTCCTGATGGTGTTCGAGTTCCTGACTGCTATGAACTGAATTGTTTTGTACCCCCAAAATCCACAGGTGAAAGCCCTAATCCCCAGCGTGATGGTATTTGGAGCTGGGGTCTTCGGGAGATAACCCCATGATGGGATTAGTGCCCTTTTAGAGAGGAGAGACCAGAGTCCCTTCTCTCTGCCACGTGGAAATGGAAGGAGAAAACGCCCGTCTCTAATCTGAGAAGTTGGCTCTCACCAGGAGCCAAATCTCCTGGAACCTTGACTTTGGACTTCCAAACCTCTGGAACACTGAGAAACAGATGTTGTTTAAGCCACCCATGCTAGAGTATTTTGTTATAGCAGCTTGAGGTGGCTAAGACACTGATCACTGGCCCTGGCTGTTTTGAGGTCAGACCCACTCCTGCTGTGCCTGTACGCAATTCAATTACTTGAACTAATCAGGTCTCTCGTTCTTGCTTAAATGAGTTTGGGCTGGGTTTCTGTCACCTACACCAAAGTGTCCTGGCTCACGTGGGAAAATCAGAGTTACCGAAAGGAGGACAGGGCATTTGAGGCTGACCTTGAAAGATGGCTAGGATTCTGAAAAGTGAACAGGATACAACAGCATACACAAAGGACTGTAGCCAGAAGGGATGCTCTTAAAGGGGTTTGGTGGAAGATGAAACTTAGAAGAAGAAATTGTGGCATTACTGCAGAATCCTGAAATTGGGGCTGCAAAGACATTTTCTTCTTAAAGTCCTCCAATGTTGTGGGAGGCTAAATAATGAACCCCAAAGATGTCCACATCCTACTCCTGAAAATCTGGGAACGTTACCTTTACATGGCAAATGGGACTTTGCATATGAGATTAAAACAAGAACCCTGAGATGAAGAAGAGATTATTCAGGATTATCTGGGAGGGCCCAGTATAATCACAAAGGTCCTTATAAGAGGAAGGCAGGAGGGTCCGAGTGAAAGGAGGAAATGTGATTACGAAAGCAGAATCAGAGCAGAGGGGACAAAGGAAGGTCCTGGGGAAGACGCGGAAGATGCTTGCGACAGGCTTTGAAGATGAAAGAGGGGCCCATGAGCCAAAAAGACAGTCTGACTCCAGAAGCTGGAAAAGGCAAGGAAATATATTCTCCCCTAGAGCCTCCAGAAAGAATGCCAGCCTGTTGACACCCTGACAGTAGCCCAGTGAAGCTACATGCAGTCTTCTCAGCTCCAGAGCTACAAGGTAATATATTTGTGTTGTTGCAAGCCGTTAGTTTTGCTGACTTACTATAGAAGCAGTAGGAAACTAATACAAATGTTTTATGTTTGTTAGATGCTTTCTCATTTTTCAGATGTCAATATCCGTTAGCTATATTTTAAGTTCCCGGGTGCAAATCCTGGGTCTCACACTTCTGTGTGTCTTTACGGAGGCCATGCAGAGTAGAGTCAATTAAATCTCATTAGTTCGTGCAATTCGCCTCAAGTTACCTTATTAAAAGAGTATCATTTGATATCTCAACATTAAAAAAAAGTCATCTTTTTCTTAAAAAGAATTACTCGGTATTGTTATGACCATCACAAAGCATTCCTTCTGCCTCTCTACTTTTATGGAGGAGTAGAACATTTTATAGTCAAGGCGTGGGTGAGCTGGACTTGGGCTTGAAATGTAATAGTTTGTTTTGGTCTGATTTTAACATTGAAATTTATGTAAATTTAAGCATTTAATGGCTGGGAGACCTACTCTGTGGTTCATTCAACCTTACGGATTCTGCAATAAACACCCTCCAGCATATTTTGATAATATAACTGTTATGGCAGAGGAGTTATGCCAAAAATGGATGCTCTGATTTTATTTTTCACCTTGCAGATGTTATTTTGGTTAGAAAATAGTGTTAAATATCTAAAATATACTATATACATCTAAATATAAGCAGTCTTTTATAGAACTTAAATGAGTAATTAAATATTTACATGTATATGTAAAATATAACTTCATTAATAAGAAAAGGGATAGATCCTATATTTTTGCTTCTGATTTTATCGCGTATACAACTGAATAAAGCTTCATTTTTATAACTTTTGGGCCTTTGAAAACATCTGGTTATACGTTAAGGGCATTTGTTTTTACTTTATTGTGTGGTGTGGAGAATCTCGTAGTGCTACAACCTTAACAGCTTTGAAATGCAGATTGAGATATCTGTTTGACATATGGACATAGCAGACAGAAACACAGTCAACCTCCTTGGGCAAAAATCTCAAGAACACTGAGTTTACTGGCTGTATAACAAAATGACCTATGTAAGGAAAAGGTCAGGTGGTTATAAAAAGTAAAAATGATAAAACCAACTCCAGGATGAGGAGGGATATAGAAATATCATTCTACCTAAGGGAGAGAAACTATCCAAATCACACACCCACCAAAAGTAAAGCAAGCTCTTCTGAAATGCTAGGGACCTATGAGGTTTATGCTAGCCATTCAGCCTTCAGCAAGCCACTCAAATTCTCCACATCGTCCTATTATACAGGAAAGGGCTGATTAAAAAAAAAAAAAAAAGTCACCTATCATATCTGAGTTCAGCTGGGCACTAAATTAAGAATACAGTTATCTGTTAGGATTGGGAGTCGAGAGACAGATTAAAGGAGTCTGGGTCCAAAATCTCCCTCGGTTTGAAATGGTTTAGTTAGTTCAATCTGAAATGAAAGGAATGGCCCTTAACTGTCCTGTTGCCCCTTTCGAGGGTCTCCATCTTAACAGCTACCAGATAGAGTCCCAGCGCTCTCCGTGTCTGCGACTGCTTCAGGGATGCGCAGGAAGCATCGGTCCCTCACTGTCCACAGAACTCGCCAAATGGCCAGGAACAAAGGCAGTCTTCAGTCACTCCCCAAGACCATCCAAAACCCCATTGCTAAAATCATTTCTTCTTCTGTTGTTTTAAATAACCTAGAGCTCATTCCAGCCTATCATTCTCTTGTCATAATTTCTCTATTAAACTTTGAAAGGAACTTGAATATTTTGTTTTCACACAGCTTGGCATGCTCATTTAATTTTTTTTCCCTGCTCTATTTTTCCTGGATATTCTCCTCTCCTCCCTCCTTCCTCCTCTCTCTCCTCCCCTCTCCATCCCCCCACATACTATAATCCTACTTTCATTTTGAATTATCATAACAAGTAGCATTAAGGTATCTATTACACCAGGCCCAGTGTGCTAAGTGCTGTCCATATAGTATCTCATTAATCCTCATAGAAACCTTACAAGTCAAATACTATTATTAGCCCCCTTGCAACACTGAGGAAACCAAGGCTCAGAGAGGTTAAGGAAGAGGACACACTGCTACAAAGTGGGGAGGCCCCGACACCAGACCTAGCACCTTCTGATTCCTGAGCCAAAAGCTACACGATTCTTTGTTGTCGCCGACACCTGGAAAGTTTCTGTAACCCGTGCCCCCTCCACTTCCAAACCAGCCTGGGGGAGGGGAAGTGGTGGACAGCTCTGGGGACACAGAAGTGTTTCTTGAGTGAATGAATGCATGAATGAATGAAAAAGTAACAGGGACCACGAGACTCCTGGTCACCTGGGGAACCCGCTACACAACACGCAGTTTATGTGTTCTCCTTGAGGGGCATGGCGTTTCCCTGCTAATGTTGTAGGTTCTAAGATATCCAAAGTGCCCTGGGATCTCACCATCAGCAAAAACTGCACCACGTGGCCCCTGGTTGTTCCTGAAGGGGGTCTCATCACAGCTGCCCCTGCTGCCGTCGCTGGACTGCAAGACACCCCAGGGGACGCTCACCGAGGCCTGATGCTGATCCCCGTTAGTCTCGCAGCTGCCACTGCGCCCTCGCTGACACAGACACGGCAGTGCTGGTGGTCCCTGCCCCATCGTTTCAGCACGGGCCCCTGAGCCGCTGCCTTAGTTTCGCCTCTCAAAGAATGTTTAGCAGGTTTCTAGGAGCCTTCGTTAAACGACGTGGCAGGGAACCCGCCTGGAGCTACACCAAGCAGCAGCCTGGGTCACTTTTCGGTACTCAGGGACAAAGACTCACCCTACCCTCTGCCACCTCAGAGAGATTTCCTGTCTACCCAGGTCACAGGTGACTTTTCCTCTCTTGTATGAGTCATTTTCCCAGAGGTTAAGGCACTCTGCCACCTGCCTCCTTGACAGGTCCAATTTCTGTGTCTCTAGTCCCTCCCATACTTGTTCCTCGGGCTGGGGCAGCCAGGGGGTACAGCTTAGGCTCCACGAGCTCCCGCCCTTCCAGGGCGCTGAGGAGCTGCCGGGCCTCCCAAAACCACAGGTCAGGGGTGTCAACAAACCTACCAGAACACAAACGCCAAAGCGAATGCGGACATACCCTCTTTTCCAACAATACTGGAAATAATTTTGAAGTCTCACTTTTAAAAATATGTTGAATCAATGAATGAATATACTCCCAGAATAAATAGTGATAATCCTCACGGTCTGTGGGTAGAGTTGGTTTCTGGAGCCAAGTCTAGAAATTACAGTGAGAGAACACACTGGCCGCACAGGATCTGGCCTCCGCGAGTCCTGTGACCTCGTTTCCTACCAAGGCTGATGCTCAGCAGAGACACACTACACCGGCTGCTCACACATGGCATCTGTGCGCCGGCTGGTTGCCACGTGAGTTAACACTTTGTAAATATTGCTCTCTCTCCATCTACTTTCTACCACGCTGAACTTGTAGCTCCTTGGACGCCCGAGGCACAGTCTACCTCAGGGCCTTTGCACTTGCCGCTGCTTCTCTGTACTTACTTCTTGGCACAAATGCTGGGCTCCCTTCCTCACTCTGTGTGTCTGTTTTCAAGTATTATTCATCAGACATCCGTCCTCTGACCACTCCTTCCCGTAGAGAGAAACTCTGCCCATTATTCCTTCTCCTTACCTTGTATTTTTCTTCACAATACGTATCATCACTTCCACAAACTTTATAAACAAAATTTATTTTATTTGCTTTTTTACATTATAGTTCCTCCATCAGAATATGATGTCATGATGGTAGGGGCAATGTGTATGTTAAATAAACATAGTTATTAAATATAGTTCATTTCTACACCCTTAGGAGTTAGAACAATGTCTTGCTTGTAGAAAGCCCTCAGTAAATATTTGTTTAAACGACTGTTGTGAATTTCTGATTAAAAATGGGCTCTGGCTGTAATGTAATAAAGTACGCCTATTCTTGTGCCTTGTAAACTTACTTCTGATGATAATTCTACAAAGGCATGTTTTAAAATGTTTGTAATTGTGGCCTTTTAAGATGTCAGCCTTGACAGACAGTTGGAAATAAACATTCTGGCTTAATAATAAACAGAATATAAATGTTTTCTAATTGTAGCATCATGTCACAAATCTTTCCCTGTCCTACTGAGTGGGCAACAAAGACTATGCTGAAAGATGAGTATTTCTTGTTGTTTTAAATGAATGTCAGTTAATTGAGCCAGGTTTGATGTCACTATTTTTTTTTTTTTAATCTCCACCCAAGGATATGCTTATTGCTTTTAGAGAGATGGGGAGGGAGGGAGAAAAGCATCGATGTGAGGAACACTGACTGGTTGCCTCTTGCATGCACCCCAACAGGGAACTGAACCCATGACTCTTTAGTCTACCGGACGATGCTCCAACCAGCCAAGGCTGATGTCATTTCTTTACTAGCTGAGTTGTCAGCATCTTCCAGGTAAGGAGATAATGGACCTAATAATAACGATAATAACCCTAGTTACATTTAATCAAAGCTTATTATGTGCCAGGCATGTAATAAACATTTCCCAAGCTTTGTCTCATTTAAGCCTCGTAAGAATACGATGATACCTGCCATTTTAGGGTAAGCAAATCTAGGATTAGAAAATTTAAGTAATTTGCTTAAGGTCACTGAGTCAGAAACAGCACAGAGCAAGGTCTCAAGCTCAACTGTTTCCAATTCCAGATTCTGAACATTTCAGTTCTATTACCTGCCAGCCCCTGTATATACTATGTGCACAATGGACTGCACCGCGGATTTCAGGGGAGAGGGTCAATCCTTTCTGTCCAGGAGTTCATGTGCAACCATCTCAACCAACAGCCCGGTTATTTTATCAACCTAAAAGTCATCTGTACCTAAAGAGGGTCTTTGTGTTTATTTCACACTACTCACTCTCTCCAATTTTAATACTGAACACCTGGGAAGAGTTTCTAAATCCTGATGTTTCCCGTTGAATTTGTTGTATCCTGTTATACTTCCCACATTCAAATATTCAACAGTGTACATTTACCTAGTACAGTACAGATTCAAAAGTGCTTTTCCATCCATTATCATGACAAACTTCTGAGCCAAGAGGACAGACAGGTGGTATTTTTCAGACAATGGTGTAGACATGTTCAGAGTCAGGATAAAGATCTAGACCCCAGACTTCTTCTTCTTAGAGAGAAATAAAACAAAATGGCACTGCTGGGGAGTTTCAAAGAAATGAAATAATGGAATACTGGAGTTGGAAGAGGCCCCAGAAGTCTAGTTTTTCATCCACCTCATTCTACGGGTGAGGAAACAGTCCCAGAGAGAACGCCCAAGTACAGAGCCAGATGTGCAAGCCAGGTCCGTTCAGCCCACTGAATGACCCCGTACCCCCTCACGGTGTCTTGAGAACAAGGACGTGCACACACTGTGCTATCAGAACACAGGAGCAAGTGCTCATGTGAAAACGCTCCGCTCTCTCCAACTTCAATATGACTGTTCCATAGCCTGACTGTACATGATTGAAATGAAACAAAAAACGAAACCTTGCCATAAAAATAACGTTACTGCAAGTGACAGGGTTCCTAACTGGTCCCCAGCGTCATGGCACAGATGAACGATAATGCCAGCAGTATTTGATTTCTTGTTTTTGTGAGAAACACTTGGACACTGAAAACCATGCTGCTGACATCTAGCTTCATGGCAGAAATCTCTTCTGGCCATCCCTTGATTCCTGCTCTTCTGGAAGTAACACGGCATTATCTTCCCACTGTCCCCTCCCTTGGCGGCTTCAGCAGAACACGGCTTGCTGGGAGCCCCTGAGGAGGCAGGGGAGCCAGTGTTCTGAGCGTCAGCGCGGCGGAGGCGGGCTGAGGGCCTGCCACCCTGCACGTGCTTACTGTGACTACCTGACGGAAAGGAAATTTAGGGCTCAGCCAAATGTTCAAGGGTTTGTTTTTTTTCTCCTGAGATTTAAAAAAAAAAACTGAAACTCATTTTTGAATGCAGTACTTGATGTATAGAAACTTTTTGTTTTTCCTTACCTTTTTCCTTTTGAAAGATTACAGTCTATCTCAAGCGTGTCAAAGAGGGGAAAAACATGTGTCACTTTTGCTGATGTCATGAGTAGGATCGAAGCAGACCGACTAGGGCTCTCGGGGCGGCTGCACTGATTGTGTAAGCAGGTGAGGAGGACCCTCCTCTAAACGCTCTGATGACCTAAATCATGGCTGTTGATGTCCTCCCTGTCAGCACCTACGTGTGCCAGGGGATGGCCGTGCAGATTTCTAAGGCAGGGGTTTCATTTGCCACCAGGGCGTCCAAGGCCCACGCCATCAGAAATCGGGACTTGGCACCGCCTGGCTGTTTGCCAAATGTGTGACCTGGGGCAGGTTCTAAAACCCCGGGTCTCACTCTTCCTCTCTGTCAAAATAAACACAAACAAAAAGCCCCTATGTTGTGCATCTTATGGAATTCTGAGGATTAAATTCTGATGTAGTTACAGTGAGCCCTACATGCAGGGTGGGGCCAAAGTATGTTTAGAGTTGTTTGTATGGAAAATAATGCAATAATTGATAAATAGTAATACAACAATAAACTCCATTGTGTGTACTCACAACTGTAAACCTACTTTTGCCCCTCCCTGTAGAAACAAAACATTATTTTTTTTCTTAAAACTCTTCCCAATATATGAGTCTTAAACTGACTCTTCAGGCAATATTAAGTTATATTACAGTACTGTATAATAAAGTAGCTAACATTCAGTACTCCTACAAACTGGGGTCTCAGGAAACGCTTGCTGAATTTAAAGATGCCCTAAGATAAACAAAAGTGGACTTGGGAAATGGGGTGGGGGGTAGTCTTCCTCCTGATCTGGCCCTCCCAGGTGTCGCTACAGGTCCTGCTACTGTCAGGGCCCTCTCCAGTTCACAAAACCCATGCCCCGCATCTCTGTCATCTCCCAATCCCACCACCAGTCAATATACCCAGGCCTCCTGCCTGCACCGCTGTTCAACGCTTTTACCCCCAGGCTGACAGGGCCTCACCCGGAGGCCAACTGGATTGCCAAAGGGATGGCTGTAGAGACCCAGCCCTAGAGTCTCCACCCCCTGAAGCTAGCGCTCCCAACAAACGACATTCCATGAATACAGCTCCCCATTTCCACGTAGCACCAAACTCCAAACTTAAGAATCAAACATCTGTTTCCAAACTCCCAGATTCCTGGGCCTTCTCTCTCACTCCATTCCACTCACAGATGTGCAGGGCAGAATCGATGAACAAATGAATGATTAACCCTTTCAGATTCAACCGCTCATCCATCTATCCCTGGCCCATGCGCTGACTGACCCATCTCCTCCTCCCTTCTCTTCACATCTCTCTGGCCTCCAACCCAAACACCATCATCTATAGGAACCCATATTGTTCCTCAACAGAATGTGGCCTTACAACAACCATCACAGGCGTACTGCAAGCAACTCATATGTGCTGGGTCATCCTATGATAACAGCCACTTGGAATGAAAGAGTTTTTAATCATACATGAGATTTCTATTGAAATCCTTCCCAGGTAAAAGGGCGCTGCTTGTTTTTACCAAGACAGTGGTCCTTCCCATGTCAATGTGTGCACCACCACCTCTCTGGATCGCCTGTGGCAAGCAAACTGGGCGTCAAGGTCTCAAAGATTAACAGCAGTTGGAAAAATGATATATGAATCTTTATGTAGATTTACAGCATTGCTAAAGGGATTCTCTCTCTGTGAAAGAAATTATGATTTTTAGTACACAATTTTAGCACTTTACACTAAAGAGTGAAGGTGCTATCTTTTTATTCTCACTGAATGTCATTTTATTGAAATTAATTCCCTCTCTACAGTTTTAAAAGTTTCTGGGCTAATTTTTGAAAAGTTACCAGTAGCTTCTGCTCTATTATTTAGAGATGAAGTTATATTTATGTGTTAAATCAACTTCTAAAAATACTCATAAGAGGGGGACCAAAAAAACCACATATTTATAAAAAACTGTGTACTTATTCTTACATCTTTGAACTTGTCAGCTTCATAGTACTCTCCATTTGATGCAATAAACCTATCAAGACATTTTTCCACTGCTCCAAACAGTTCTGAACTTGTCGATTTTGATGCCTTTTAGTGCTTCTGCCATTTTTTTGTTTCGCCTCTTCCATATTGGTAAAATGTTTCCCTTTGAAGACTTTTTTTGTCCAAGAAAACAAACAAACAAAAAGTCGCTCAGGGGAAGATCAGGGGAATAGGGAGGATGGGCACGGGGGTCATGCTGTTTTTGGTAAAAAACTGTTGAACCCTCAGTGGGGTGTGGGCATGTGCCCTCGTAAACCACCCATCGTGAAATGGGCAAACAAATTGAAAGAATCGTAAAACAAAATTCACTGAAGCTGAACGCAGACTCTCACAACACCACCAGGTAGTACGCCGACACAGATGGGTCCCTGGAACGCTTGCCTAGCAGAGGGAGGCCTGAACTACAAAGGGTCTGTCATTTAGAAGATAATTCTGTGTTGTTTTGCGTCCCCTTCTTATGATGTTCTTATGGAGTCCCCTCAAGCCAAAAGTACACGTGATTATATAGGTGTCATAACTTGGGAATAATGACCTATTTCATGCCACAATTTACAAAAAACTGAAGTTATTCAAGTAATTCTCATTCCCTTATAGCCCTTATACCTCTTCTTTTCTTTATTTCCTATGGCTGTTAACAAACCAATCTATAATATGAGTTCTTGTTGTCTTTCAGACATTGATGTAGGAGCCGATGTACAGTATTCAATTTATTTCTCACAAGAGCCCTGCAAGGTAGTTATTATCATGCCCAACTTTCAGAAGGGACAGTGGAGCGTGAGGATATTATACAAATACTTTACCCAATTAACAAGTATTGGGATTCAAATCCAGGTCTAACCTCCAAAGTCTTTATGCTTAGCCATTAATACACTATTATGCATGTTTTATTTTACTAATTTGATCATTTATCTATTACTGCATAACAAATAAAAACCATTGGCTTACAACAACAATTATCATTCATTTCTCTCTTGAATCTGTAATTTGGGCAGGGCTTCCTGCGGAGGGCTACTCTCTGCCCACACAGCCTTAGTGGTGTGGAACAGTGCACGCGTATCTGCGTGCGCGCGCGCGTATGAGATCCATTTCCAAGACGGCTCATTCTCCTGGCTGGCGTCTCTCCATGGTGTGGCTGGGCTCTAAAGAACAAGTGTTTCAAAAGACCAAAGGTGGAAGTGGCCATTTCCTAAAGGTCTGGACCCTGAAACAGTGCTGTGCCATTTCTTCCACATTTCATTGGCCAAGAGCAGTCTGAGAGCCCAGGTTCAAGGAGAAAAGTCATTCATGGATTCCATTTTTCAATGGCAGGTGTTCCAACAACGTGGGGCTGTGTGACAAATGCCCCACACCTGGTAAGATTTGCAGTTCAGCAGTGATTTCATTACACTGTGAAATTCCTATTTTATAAATGCTCTCATCTCCCATAACTTCTCAGCTAAGTATCTCCAAACGGTAGGTAGCTTCTGGGAGGTGGGAAGGTCTGAATCTTTTTTCATTTTCCCTACAAATTCTCCCCATTGTTTTTGCAATTCCTTTTCAGTATAGATGGCTTAGACTTCAGAATAGAGACCTTGGGCTTTAGGGAACTTTTTCTTTCCATGTCTTCTTTTCAGTATTCTCAAGCAGTTTTTTTTCTTTAACAAGTGATATCTTTGGTTAACTCTCACTTTTTATCAAACAGCGAACTCAGTAGTTTTTGACCTACATTTTAATTAGGGAATTTTCTAGAATACTGTCAACTGAGTGTGATCTACTGAAGGTACACGCTGCTTAGCAGCTAACTAGTACACAGGTTCAACCCCACACAAGTAGGTTACCAGTCTAGGTAACGGTTTCGACACATCTTCCTCCTTTAGAAAGTGATGGTTCTACCAGTTCTATCGTTTGGGCAAGAAAATTTCTCATCAGTTATTTCTTGGGCATTTTTCTTTCACACTGGCTTGTCCTTTCCACAAGCCTTCTTGCTCTTTGTTGCTGACATTGCCCCATTCCATTCCTCTACTGCACAGCGTTCACAGCGCAAATGCACTGCATAAACAAGGACAGGCACCGGTCCTCTCCCAGAAGACATTCCTGATCAATCGCTGTTCTGTTTCCCACCAAGCCTGGCTGTGGCCCCAAAGCATTTGTGGCTGTGAAACATTTACTCAGCCATTACTGATCAAGCAATGAGACTTCTGGGATATGTTCTATTCCCTCTCTCTGGCACATCACATCTTCTGTTAGGATGATCAAGCCTTTCTGATCTCTCATACAGTGTTCTGAATTCCTTATTTTTATTCAATAACCCTTCCTGCTGCACAGCCCTGGCATCTACTCCCTGAGAAATCCGAAGCCACACTGCATGCCACCTGCAGTGCTTGCTGTTCCCAGTCCCTGGACCCAATAGTGACCTCAGCCAGGGACTGTCTCGTCACTTCTACCCCAAGCCTCTGGGACTCAGGGGCAGGTCACTTACATAGTTCTGACCCTCGCCTTGGGTTCTAGTTCTGATAACATTCCTTGTCCCAGGACCTCAGTCCCACCTTATGACTTGATTTTACCAGATGCTCCCTCCCTATCCTCTGCCTCCACCCCCATATTTCTCATCTCAGGATGGGGCTCTTGTGCCCATATCCTTGCTTTACCTTCATTCTTTGCACCTGCCTGAACTCCTCCAATTGCTACCTGAGTAAATTCCCAAGTTATTCCTCTGACGCTCAAGGAAACTAAATTTCAGCATATGCTTTGCTCATTTGCTGAGTAACCTTTGGTAAGTGTCTGGTAACAAATGCTTTCTCTTCCAAAACTGTGTTCCATGTCTGTGCCCCTCCTACCAGTCTCGATGGACGTAGTTTCTTAAATCCGTAGTTGTCAGACTTCCATTCAACTCGATTTCTGACACTTCTGAGTGATGGCTGTTCTATAATTTAGTTGTAATTTTGATGTGGTTGTACAAAGAGGAGAGCCATGTCTGCCTATGCCTCCATCTTAACCGGAAGCCCCCCAAACTGTGTTCCTCTCTTGGATCTGGACTTGTTCTCATCATGTACAGCTGAACCAGCTCCCTCCAGCCACTACAGTGGAAAGGTCTATTTCTCAGATTTGATACATCCTGGTCTTGGCCTCTTGACTAAATTTGACCATCTCCCGCCTGACTGGAAATCAGAATGGACAGTTTGACTCCAATTATTCTAAGTGGACTTTCACCTAAACATCCCTCTCACAGCCACAGTGCTTGTACTTTTAAGTAGTTGTTGTTTGTCCTGCCTTACAGATGGATGAGTCTAAAGACTAAAGACAGCAGTGTGTTATCTCTTACTTACTTTGGAACTCTCCACACCAACCAGTTGGGAGTTTGGTTGTATACAATGGGTATCTAATAAATACTGCAGCTGATGCTTAGAATAAAATCTGAAGGAAATATACTCAGTGGCAAGAATCTCTCTGAATGACACTACACATAATGGATCAGATTAAGCATTATGAAAGATACTTTCAGTTTTGTGGTTTCATGTCTGAGTTAGATTCTGTAATCACTCTTGGAATAAGACACCTGACATCTGGGCTTTGCTTTTTTGAGTGTATCCATGTCAAAGTCTTTGATATATTCTGGACCGAAAATGAGATTTCAAGGAAGTATTTCATTAGAAGTGGGTATTATTCTGTTTGAATTGAATCCAAAGCCATATTTTATCCTTTTATTAACTTTCTATCACATAACTCCTTTTTCTAATTATACATCAGCCAACTTTAATTTCTTCAATGAATCTTGTTTGATTTCAACAAAAAAATCTGATGGAAGCTAAAGCTTTGAAGAGGTAATACAAAGGTGCCTATCTTTTAGAGACATAAGGCTTTCTTCTCAATTGACTGTATATAACTCAGCACCTGTCTACACTTTTGAGACACCCACAAGTTTTACATTTATTTAAATCAAATGACCAATAAGAATAAAACTTAAAGGAATTTTTGAGTTGAAAAGAATTTCAGGCTTACTTGATCAAACCCAATTACTCTGTAGATGAGTTCCCGCTCTTAGTAGGAAGTGCATCATTCGGGCTTTTAGAAGACTTGTGAGTTCATGCTTTACTTGTTCAGTTGTCTGTTGCTGCGTATCACTCTGTCCCAAAACCCAGTGGTTTAAAACAAGATGTTATTTCTAGAGAGATAAGGTGACTTTTCCCAAGGCTGTGCAAAGCACTTTCCCTATGAGTATTCTGATGTTGATATTTAATATAGTTCTTGCATTTATGCATAAGGTTATGTCATATCTTATATCTTACTGTATATTCTCTTCTTTGTATTAAGATAGTTGCCTGGGATATAATTTGAGTTTTGTCAAACTAGATGTCTAATTTAAAGGGCCCCAAGTAATTAAAGGATCCCACTGTACAGAAATGTTAAAACTGAAATAAATATTCATGTCAGAGGAGAAGCCTTGCTTCCTCTAGTTGGAGGTCTCTTCTGGAGCATAAGACTCCTGGACTCTTCTTCAGCTCCTCACTTGCTCTTTCTAGACCTGGAGTGGAGGGCATAAGGGGCAACTTATTTGATTACAAAATGTGGGAACAGTAAACCATCAAGCTCAACTCACCTGTTCTCCAGCCCCAACCATGGACTGATCTGTCCACAGAAAGTGTAGGGTGCGCTCTCTCCTGCAGGCTCCATGTTTCACAGGGCTGACCCTCTGGAAGCCCCCTGGTGTGGGCATGGAAGAAGGTCTAATTCTGGTGTTTAGTGCTAGGAGGCACAAAAGCACTCTCCATTGTTATCTTTATCAGTCAAAACCCAAATGGGATAGGGATATTTTGATCTCCTATCTACAAACTCTTTGGTATTTTTCCTCAGTTTAGAATTTCGGAGGTTCTGGAAGGGTGCTATTTACAAAGTCAATGTCCATCCTCAACAACTGATCATTACCATCATCAACCATGATTGCTGGCACTGGTTTAGCACTGTGCCACGCTGCTGGTTTACTCACTTCCCATGCATGCTACCATTTAATCTAATTATAACAAAGGTAAAAGGAAGTACACACTAAATAACCTGGGGTTCTGCTGCTATCGAAGTCTCGCAGTCTGCCACCATTAATCCTTGCCCTTTTCGGAGTGCACACGCCTCTTCTCACATCCAGAGCTGGGGGGTTATTTCCTTTCCCTGGGAATCTAGGCTAGCCTACGACCTGCACAGACACAATGCAGCAAAAGTGACATTCTGCAACTTCCCAGCCCAGGCCTTAAGAGGCCCAGCAGTTGCCACTTCCCTTTCCTGGGAAGCCAGTACCCTAAAATGAATCCTCGGCTAGACTCCTGACCTGGTGAGAGGAAAACTGGGGAGAGCAGGCCCTCGTGGAGGAGCCCCGAGGAGCCAGACACACAGGTGAACCCTGACTGTCCAGCCCTCTCAGGCTCAGCTGAATGCTCAATGACTTCAGGCGACACCTTGGGGAACTGAAGAACCTCCCTGCTTCCTCAGGCCAAGCCCAGCCCAAATTCCCATTTAATCTGGAGAAATGATAAATCATTCTTTTAAGACACTAAACTTCGGGGTGGGTTGATACCCAGCAGAAAACAACAGAAAAAAAAAATTACAAACTTGCAGACGCCCCTTAAAATGGTCAATGGTACGACAGGAACTTTGAATGATCTGCTGGTGATGTACTAAATCATAAAATCATGATCTATTTGTATATAGCATACCTATATGGTCCTAGTCATGCTTTCTTTTAAATGGCATTCTACATGAGCCACCTTCACAGGACAAATGATAGTATCAGCTCAAGACATCAGGCCCACTCTCATTCAGAGATAAAAGCTCTTCATCGAACGATCATCTCTTTCTACTGCCTGCAGAGACCTCCTCCGTCCCCGCTTCGCCTCCTATTTGATCAGGGTGTGGAACTGTTTCTACACCCTGGCTCTCTCTTCCTTCCTCTAAGGGGCCCTCCCAACTCCTCGCTCTCAGCGCCCAAGGGGGCTTAACTCCTCCCCAGTGTCTCTTTACCGCTCCGCTCATATTTTAGCACAGGGTTCATTACATGTATTACCCTACTTACATAAACCCCATGAAAGTTGAGCCCTGCTTGTTTTCTAGGCACCAAAGCAGCACTGCATATGGGGTAGGTGCTTCCTGAATATTTACTAGTTGAACAAGCGAACGAGTGAATGTTCCTGCTTCCCCTGGGCTAAATGCTGCTTCTTGGTTTTGAGTATCCATTACTACTCCCATTCATTCTCTCCCTTGTGACACAGAGGCTGGAAGCCTGAAGTCCCAATCTTACTTTCTGCCAGGGTCCCAAGGCAATTCTGGTTCTGCCTGAGGGCTGTATTCAATAGCTGCATGGGATCTGGAGGCCAAGGGAGACGGGGAAGGTCCTTGGCCACCAGTCGTGTTGGGCGTCATGCGGTTTCAGTCGACTCACGTGTTTGTAGAAGCTGGCCAGCTACCCAGTCTCAACTGTGATACTACCAGTGGCTTCTGCAGTTTCCTGCCCTCCAAGTGATGGCTTTGGTAATTTACCTAAATGCCTAGTGATGCCCCATCACTCCTCAGACCCTTACAATGTTTTTTTCCAAGCACCTAGCTCCCCGAAGTATCTTCAGTGGTTTCTGTTTTACCACCGAGTTCTAAGTGACAGGGATCTACAGACTGCCTTCCGTGAGGGCAGGAAATCCCTTATCTCTGCATACCCACACCTGCACAGTCTCTAGATCTCGGTGTAAGTTAATCACAATAAAGATAATAAGAACAATAGCAAATATTTACTGAAGGTTCACTAAGTGACCAACACTGTTTTAATGTTTTATATCTATTAGCTTATTTAATCTACTCAATAATCCTGCAAGGCAGGTGCTGTTACTGTCCTCTTTTATAGATTAGAAAAGTGAGAACAGAGGAGTTAAACAACTGCTCAAGAAATCACAGCATTACATGGTGGACTGAGGAGTCAAACCCGGGCAGTCTAGCTGTCTAGTCTGTATTTGTATCTAATCCTTTCTTCTTGCCTGAAAATTGTTTGCTGAAAAATTTGAAAATACAATCCCTACAATTTTAGAAGTCATTTATTATATATATTTGCATTTCTCATAAAATGATAGGTCAGGATATTCTCTTTTAAGACCCTTACCTTTTAAAGATGTTCCTGGGGCATGAAAACAGCTGTGTGTGAATATGCACACATACTCATTTTGCTGTGCTCAGATGTATTTTTTTCTGATTACTCATAAAAATGAAAAAAAGCCAGGGATACTTAGAAATAACATTGCAGGAAAGGTAAGGAGAACCATGGTGAAGAGGACTCATAGGTTTCATGTGAATTTCTCCAGTACGTCTTTCAGCCTCTTATCTGGGAGCATCTGCTGAAGCAAAGAGCCACTGGTTGCAGGAAACCAACTGTAAGGAAAACATTTCTCTATTCATAGTGGCTTCAGCCAAAATGGAGAACAAGCTTTTCTGCCATGACTCCAATGACATGGGGTATTCAGGGAAGATGCAAAGGCATGCAAAGTGAAAAATCTACTTGGGGACTGAATGAGCATCTGATCACCGTTATTGTGGACAAACATACACAGCCCTCTAAGGTGTGTAAATCTGTGCAGGGGGTGGAATGTACAAAAATAGGTGTTTGAGTGTCGTCTGCTCCACTCCAGATGTCTGCTGACACACAGAGGGAGATCCATGAGTACAGCAGCCCTGGGCGGGGTCACCTGCTACACCTCGGGGGAGAGGTGTCTTAGTCTGATGGATGCATTTGGAAGAAAAATCTGAGCACAAGGAGTCTGGCCCTTTTGTTCTCTCCTGTTAGTAAACTTGTCATTCTTCTCTGCTCCTCCACATCTTAAATGTTAAAGGGGTAACTCTGTCCACTGGTAGGGTGGGGCAGGTCTGTGCCCTGTCTGTCTGCTGCTGATAGTGACGGGGAGGGTAAGTTTGTGCAATCCTAGAGTTAAAGCCTCTTTCCACAGTAAAGGTTTACAGCCCTTACCTGCCATTCGTGTTCAGAATATACTGAAATTTTCTTGAATGCCCCTAAGCCTACTCTTGGTGGAGGTTAGGTGGATCAGGACAGCCATACCCCCTTCCTATTACCCAGCTTCTCCCGGCTGTCAGGCTTCAAGGGTAAGCACTTATCCACTATACCAGATTATTTTCTTGTCTAGACGGATATAAGATAGCTTACAGAAATCTGGCATGAACGTAGCCCCGGCCAAAGAGTACCAAGAGTGATGACTGGGAGTCCCCTGCAAGCTCTACCCTTGCTTCGTTCTGTTATGTGAGTTCAGGCAAGTAGCTTCTTCTGACGTTGCCTCAGTGTTCTCATCTATAAAATAGGGAGAACATTCTCTTCTTGTCCACCATCCTCACAGGGTTTGATGGCAATCAAAATTAAAATATTGAAAGAGCTAATATATGGAAAAGTTAAGTTTTCCATTCTGACGACATGTATTATCTTTGTTACTGATGGGAAATTCCACACAGCCTTGTAAAACAATACCTATAAAGACAATCATCTAAGTGAGAGAGACACTGGCTGGATTCTTAAAAGTATTGCTATGAGTTCAACACAAAGCAGCTTTTATTTAGAGCATAAATTGGATTTCTACTTGTAAAGGAAAGCATGAGATAATGTTCTTTGCCTTAATTTGACAGTGGAGAGGCTCTTGAGTATTGGCCAAGAATCTAATATTGGATTGTACCAAAACACACCATTAGCTTCCTGAATTGTATCCATAAAGGTCTCACAGTAAAATGCTGCCTCTGACAGAGCATTTACCAAGACTGCAAGTCTCCACATTCAGATTCTAAAAAATATCCATCTCTGTCTTTTCTCTTCAACATACCCTGCGGTCTCTAATTCAGATATACTCTGTGGTCCTGCCCCTACTGAAACTTCTCAGGTAAGCTTCCCATTTCTGATCTTTTAAGGCTGATGTGCAAGCTCCTCTGCCCAGTGACCAGAAGACATGATCGGCAACTTTCTCCGGCTTGCTTTCCTAAGATCGGCATGTGTTCAAGTGTTTATTTCAAGAAACTAGAAAATTTAAAGAATCACGTGGACAGGCTTAAGAAAAATGACATTAATCTTGAAGATTAATTCAATATTTAGTTGACTCAATTTAAATTTATTACTATTGGTTTTTATCCCAGAAATTACAAATTTAACAAAAAAACTAACTGTTGATATTAACAATTTTCACTGCATTTTAGAAGCAACTTATCTAAAGAAAAACAGTAACTTAGTTTTACATCAGCAGATTTAACTACTGAGTGAGATTTTTTCAAGCTCAGCAGAACTGAAAATGTTAAGACTAACCATTTTCTGACACGATTCTTTCAAACACTTTAAAAATGTTTTAGCAATTTTCATAAACCTTAAACAGGCTGCATATCTCCACGGTTTTCTTTATCCAGATTAAAGTAAAACTCCTGGAAGACATATTTGAGATAAAAAGATTTTTAGAGTGTACTGTAGCTTTCTAAAAACCTCCCTGGTTATTAAATTCTGTACAAGCAGTTGTAAACTGATAAAAGGCCTGTCGGTGCCCCCACCTAAAAAGTACAAAGTCCTTGTAAGACTAATTAGAGTTAGTTTCTGCTAGTGCTTTTTTTAAAAACAATTTTTTTAGAGAGTTTTGGTGGTGGTGGTGGTACTCTCCGCATGCTTTTAACAAGCAACCAGGGCCTTGGGTTTTCAAATGACGCTATCCAATGATTGCTTGTCAACTTTCTTTTTTCCCTTTACTCTTCTGTCAGACCCCAGGTTTGTTAGCGTGCAGAAAAAGTTCGTTTCGGATCTCGCACGTCTGTTTCAGTCTCCTAAAAACTCATCTTACAGCTGAACATTGATTGTTCTGGAAAAGGCAATTCCTGCGGTTTTATCCAGCTCACGTCAAATGCACCCTACTTTTTCTTCACTTACTGGGAATGAAAGTTAACTTTCAGGATGGGAACTAAAAAGCAGCAATGAGCAAGGGGATTACCCACCCAGCGCTCAGCCGCTGTGATTTGTTAATGTAATCAATCAACAAGTTCCACTTGGCGCCCGCCGACCAGTGTTCAGCCTCAGGCTGGTCCGTGACCGAGAAGGCCAGGTTCCGGACCGGGGAGATCAAGCCCCGGACCTAACCGCCGAGATGGGCTCAACCTGAGCGCTCCACTGCGAAACCAGCTCTCCGCTGAGCGCCAGCTAATCCCAGGACCCCGCGCTTGTTTCTTGTCGACCTCTGTGGGCCTTCAGTTGACAGGGGTCTTCTCGGCCCCACAAGGACGCGAGTGTTCTTGGGGAACACTTCGCCCCGGCCTGACCAAGTAGCGAAGGAGGGTGCCCCTATTCGAGAACCGGCAGCGGAGAGCTACTGGTCTGCGATAACCTCGGAGAAGAAACCACTAAAAGAAAAGGGAAACGCGGTGGAGGTGGCAGGTCGGGGCTTCCAGAAGCATCTGCTAATGCCTGGGACATTTCTTAGCTCGACCCGGCGGAGTAACCTAGGGGGTGAGAATGGGTGCCCTAGGGGAAGTCAGCAGGCAGAGGGGATGAGCGAGGTGAGTAAAAGTGATTCGAATCCAATTCCCACGCGCTCAGGGCAGCCAAGGCTTTAGCTGGAGGAAGGGAGCGCGGCGGACGCACGCCACACCCGGCTGTGCTGCGGGAACTCTCAGTCGATCCCGCCGCGCGGACGGACAGAAGGACCGAGAAATGCCAGCGACTTACCTTCAGGGTTGGCGCTGATGAAGACCCGGACGCTGCGGCCGGCGGGCACGAGGTGAGAAGGCAGGGCGGTGAGGTTCCCGGAGAAAGCCGCTCGCCGAAGCGCAGAGTCCCGGGGGCAGGGCAGCTTGGTGCCCGCACCGGCCGGCCACATCGCCCTTTGGAGGAATAGGCGCAGCCGCCTTCTGCTTCTCGGGTTCCTGCCGGCGGTTCCGCGGAACAGCGAGGTCGATTCCCGCAGGCAGCGCGGCTCAGAGCCGCTCCGAGCCCGAGGTGCCGCCGGCGAGCTCCGTGGCGCACACCACCGGCCAGCGGGGAGTGGCCATACGGACCCTCGGGCCTTTGTCCCCGCCGCCTCTTCCTGCCCCGCTGGGCGTCCGCCTTCGCTCTCTGCGGGGGTTCAGCGCAGCAGCCGGTGGTAGCCGGAGGTCAGCGTGCCGGCGGCTACGCGCGCGGCGCCCCTTTGCGCCAGGAAGCGCCCGCGCCTGTCGCCGAGTCCGCGGCCATCTCCCCGCCTGTGCCCGCCGCGGGAGGAGGGGGCTGCCAAAGAGGTGGGACTGAGAGGGCGTGGGAAGTAGACCAAACTTTATCTACGAAAGGCGTCTGGAGTTTATCCGAAGCTGCCTCCCGCGGCTTAAAGGGCGGCGGGGGCTGGGGCCTCCGGCTACCCAGGGACTTCCTGGGCTTCACTGAGGACGATCCCGAGCGCACGCGGCTGCCTCCTTGGTGGAGGACAGGAAAGAAATTAGCCCGAGATCCCTGCTACTACGCCACCTCTCCTAAAGGTCAAAGAAGCCCTGAGCATTTTCGAGAATACACGAGTGCCGGCGTCTGCGCGTCTTTGCCTAAGTGCCGGGAATATGGCCTCAAAGTTAGACACACGCACTGAGCCCGGACCCCGAGGGTCTGAAGCATCAAAACGCGGCGCCGTTTGGGGCGTCTTGGAGGGAGTGTCACCGCCAACCTGTCTCTTGTAGAGCAGGTGGCCGTGGCCGTGTCCTGCTGCTCCTTTCGCTCCGCTCCTCACGCGCAGCCAAGCGGGGGTTTTTATAGGGAAGCTGTGCGACTCACGTGCTCTTCGTCGCGTGGTCGTGGAACCTTTCCAAGAGCGGAAATCCGCGGGGAGCCCTCCCAAGGTCTCTGAGGCTCCAGGGGGTCCTTCCTGCTCCAGCTTCGGCGCATTCTGGAGCCATTCTGGCGGCCCAGCGTCTCTCGGGCCCAGGGGCCTTGACGATGCTCACCGTCCTGCGCCGCCCCGCGCGAGCTCCCGCAAAATGCAGGTGACCGCGGATTGGGGCTAGGTGCTGGAGATCAGAGTCGGCGTTGGGCCACTATTCCAAGTCCATGCAAAGCTTGAGTTGGCTCTACCAGATGTTGCCACAGCGGATACAGGACGGTGCTACCTGGGGTCGGCGACGCGAGGTGGACAGCTGGAGGGGTCTGGTCCACGTCCTGGGTGAAGTGAGATGCAGATGGACACAGCTGTAAAATTGCCATCTTTGGGTCACCCTCCACTGCACCCAAGGAAACACTGCAAATCCCAGAACAGGAATGAAAACCTGGGGCGAAAGGAGAAGGGATTGTTTTTTCCCTTAATTGGAGTTTGTTCTCCAAACCCCTCATTTTGAGCTTTAGGGCAGGAACTCTTACCTTTTAGAGAGGAAAAACAGCTTTTCCAAATTTTTGAGATCGAGGAAGGGGTGGGTAGGTGCAGGGCGGAAGCAGTTTAGCTGTAAGTTTCATCCTCTCACGGGTGGCTTCTGTAGGCAGCTCCCGGTTCCCTCCAGGCCTGCACTTCTTCTGGGCCCTGCTGGTGGCAGTGAAGTCCTAGGCACTGCTATTTATTTTGCTACCCCATCTCCAGCACACACTTTCTGGAGTAATGTTTTTTTGCAAGAATTGGGTCTCTGTGTTTTTAAGGCTGTTCACTGCTGAGAACCAGGGGTCAGACAGCAGTTCTTTCTTTGTAATAATTTAACGCAAGCAGTAAAGAAGCCCTGAACCTACCCAGGCATTCGTTCAACTGGTTCCATTTAGCAAATTAACTCCTTCCTCTCCCCAGCCTCATTACTCTCAGGTGGGAATATTCTGCAGCAGGAGGGAGGTCTCTGAAAGACCTCCCGCTGCCCCAGGAGGTATGGACTGAGAGTTCTGGAACAGGTTATGAGTATACGGTATCTATTACAGTGTCAGCCTGTATGAATGCACTGTACTTATCCCTGGAGAAGGGAGACGGGACCACTTTATGCTGATCTCCATGCTGTTTGTAAGAGACTGATAAGGAGTTGCCCTATTGCTAAGGACCCACCTCCCTTTCTCCTCTGCCCTCTCTTCGTTTGCCAGTTTCTCTCTCAAAACTCAGACTAGCATTTGTGTCTTCTGACCTTTGCTTGGCATCTGAAAGTCTTGCCCTTTCTTAGGATGACTTTGGGATTTTTGGCAGCCTCTATAACCTAATTAACTGTTCTAGACAGGCCGAAGTTTAGCGTCTGCCAGTGTCGCTGCAGACTGAGGATGCAGGGAGAATCTCACAGTGTCTGTGGGGCCAGCTAATGTGCAGGGAGCACTGCATCAGGTCGAGCAGGCTGCTGTCTTTGGGTTATCGTGGGAGGTTTCTACCCAAGGATATCCGGCCGCTCACCTCCACACATGCATACATTCCTCTCCTGCCTTCTCCCATCCTGTCCCTTAACAACATGTGCTGTCCTAAAGCCAGCGATTCGTTTGCAAGCAGGTGGAACAGGGAAGAGTCACCCATGGTGCTAACACTTGGTTATGAATGAACTAGATGTATTTCCCACGCCGAGGAACTGCTGGCTAAGGGAAGGGGGACGGCGGAAGCAACCCGAAGGGGCAAGCCTGAATCTGGACAGCAGGCCCAGCCTCACGGCTTTGTTTTTATACCCGTTTAAAACCCGTTACGTTTGCCCCTCTTCAGTAAATGTTGAACATGTTATTATGACTCCCATTTTACACACGAGAAAACCAAGGCTCAAAAAAGATGAATGACTTGTGCAAGGTCATATAACCAGTTAATGCTGCAGCCAGGATCCAGGTATTGTGGCCTGTCCCAATACTCTTTGCAACACACCACCTCTGTTTTCTAATTTTGCACAGGTCTGGTCCTGGCTGACATCTTTAGTAACCTGGAAAATAGATATTTAGGCCTGTGTTCAGGTGCGGAAGGCTAGCTATCACTTCTGCTTTCCAAATAGGAAAGGTCTATGTCTATAGGATCACACAGAACTACACTCTTCAAACTTGTAAAAGTTGGCTCGGTGACAAAGACCTCCAAATTCCTTGTTTTCTTTGGGTCCTGTTTTTTCCTGATAGGAACACAGGCAGACACATTTCATCCCTGAAGTTGGTTGGGCAATTTAAAGCACCCAGAATAGTGTTGGGACCATGATGGGGATCAAAACCAGGAATTCCCTTCTCCATCCTCTCCCTCCCTGAACTAGCAGGCCAGAGGGCCACAGAGAGATGTCCTATCTTTATAAAATAATGCTGCCAGCCCTTGATAACAGGACTGCTCAAAGGTAAAATTCATACAGGCTGATACTGTAATAGATACTGTATCCTCATAACCTGTTCCAGAACTCTCAGTCCATACCTCCTGGGACAGCAGGAGGTCTTTTTACCTTTGTAGGTTCATCCTACTCTTTGAACTAGAAGGAACATCGTGATCTTAGAATTCAACTCCCCCCGACATATAGGTAATGCCCCTCCCACAAAGAAAATTTAAATATAGAAGGAAGGAAAACTAACGTCTAGTAACATTGATATACTGAGCATCTGTAAGCTAGATTCTGTGTTAGGCCTTTAATAGGTATCTCATTTCATCTACTGCATCTCGTGTGTGGGCCCAACGCTTCCTACCACTTTCTGTGATGGATGGACAGGTTACCCAATCCAAAGTCCATGATGTGCAAATGTGTCTCACCCATTCCCTTCCCTGCAAGGTTGTTGACTTTTCATCCATCTGCATGGTTATATCATATGTTCAGATCGCTCTGCTTAGGTGCCCAGGAGGCGATTATAAAGCCTATAACCACAGCCCGTGTGACTGAGTCTGCCCAGCAAATGGAAGATCTGTCACCCAACCTGGGTGTGCCTGCAGGTGCACTCCCATTTTGTATACATCGAATATCTTGGCTCAGGTGCCCCTGGCTCAGGATGCCGTGTTTATCCTATTGTGGACAGAAGTGGAAATAGAGCCCCTCATATTATAAAGATGGCCAAATTAACACACCCTACTGTTCTGTCTCAGGAAACTGAGCCAAGGAAGCCAGTGATGTGTTTTGTGTTTCCCAAGCATGAAGAAGAGTATCAAACTTAATATTACATTAATATTCATAGTGACTCCCTGGGTAAAAAATATTTGAATCTGCCTTCCTAATGTGAGACATGGATTATACAGGGTCAGTCGAGCGAGGACTTCACTTTCCAAAGTTCCATCTCAGGGTAGAAGTTAGACCGTCAGGAACCCACTTACTTATTTATAAAATGGGAATTTTCAGTTTACGTGAGAATTTGTCAGCATAACAATATGCCAACAGAGATGGTTGAGTCAGAGGTGTCTGCAGCATGATAGAATTCACAGCAACTTGGATTTAAATAAAGTTACACCTTTCTGAAATTGCTATCTGATGTTTTTGTGACTCAGAAATGCTAACTTTGGATCCACCCCCTTTCAAATCTGTTTGATGTATTTTTTGATCAGTCTATTTCTTACAACCTGCTAACACTCCCATTGTCATGAGAGCACTATGCGTACCACCCAAGGGAGAAGAAAGTAAGGCACGTTTTTGAATTTGTAGATTATTTCATATTTCTGCATGAAATGTTTTGTTTTTGTTCTATGATTGCCAAGTTCGTTTCCCTTTCATGACATTTATCTAAATACAGCACCTTAAACATCCTCTTCTCTCTTCTTCCATCATCTGATACTTATTTGGAGAATTGCATTTTACAAAGTACTTTCATACATGTAAACTCATTTTGATTCTAACCCAGTGACATAGGCTCTACCAACAGTATGTAAAGGTCCCCTTCTCTTCACATCCTTGCCAACACTTGTTATCTTTTGTTTTTTAAATAGTAACCTTCCTAACATGTAAAGTAATATTTCACTGTGGTTTTGATTTCATTTCCCTGATGATTAGTAATATTGAACATCTTTTCATTTACCTGTTGGCCATTCGTATGTCACTTTGAAGAAACGTCTCTTCGGGTCCTTTGCCCATGTTTTAATTGGGCTGCTATTACTTATTATTATTACTTCACATGAGTTCCTTATATGTTTTGACTATTAATCCCTTATCAGAGATATTGTTTACAAATGTCTTCTCCTATTCTATAGGTTTGTTAATTATTTTCTATGCAGATTTTTTTAGTTTGATGTAATCTCGTTTGTTAATTTTTGTTTTAGTTGCCTGTGCATTTGGTGTTATATCCAAAAAAATTATTGCCAGGACTAGTAGAAAAGACAACCCTAAAATTTATATAGACCCACAGAAGACCTCAAATACTCAAAGCCATCTTGAACAAGAAGAGCTCAGCTGGAATTATCATACTTCCTCATTTAAAATTTTCTTACAAAGTGACAGTAATCAAAACAGTATGGTACTGGCATAAAAAGGCACATAGACCAATGGGACAGGATAGAGAGCACAAAAATAAATCCACCCATATAAAGTCATCTAATCTTCAAAAACGGTACCAACAATACAAAGTCAGAAAAAGGTAGTTTCTTCAATAAATGTTGTTAGGAAAATTAGCTATCCATATCAAAAAGATTGAAATTTGTTCTTTATACCATACACAAAAACCAACTCAAAATGGATAAAAAACTTAAATGTAAGATCTGAAACTGTAAAACTCCTAGAGCAGGGGAACTAAGTGTTTTTAAAGGTGATTTAAACACTATTTACTTTGGGGAGTAAAAATAAATGGAAAGTAGTAGGTCAAAATAGAATTTTGCCACCTTCTTGGAATAATTGTGTTAAGAGGATATGAGAGTAAAATTTACTGAACATATACCTACATATAGTATGTTCATGGCTATAATTCGCTACATATAGTATAGTTCATGAACTATATACCTACATATAGATAGTTCATGGCTAAACTATCCTTTGAAATCAAGGGCTTATATATGATTTAGATAGAAAAATGAGAAATTATACATCTGTCCCACACAGAGTTCTTGGCTGAAAACAATGAAACTGATGTTGATTGACTTAAGCATAAAAGGAATTTACTGGAAAATTCTTAGATGTTAACAGTATTGTCGGTAGGGATAGAGAACCAGACTTGGAAAATGGGAAGGGACCAAAAGAAGTCAGCTCATTGGATCCACAGTTAGTGTCACCAGAACAGACACCCAGGAGAAGACGGACCCTGCTGCTGAGGCCTGGACACCACAGTGTGACCCTGCTGTCGCCGCGGCCATTGGCAGATATCATCATTGGCAGCACTGGGCAGTGGATATTGCCGTCATTATTGCCCTGCACAGTTCTTCACTGTGGCCTCTGGAGTCAGGAAGCCAGGGTGTGTGACCATCTATGTGTAGACTTGGGCTGTGCAGAATTTTCTACACACTGTCAGGCAGTTCAGAGGTTACTAGGCTGTCAAAACCCTCACACACCTCCCACCAGCAAGTGTACAATACGCTTCTTCTGTTCTTACATAGCCTAGAACATTTGATGCTATGGATAAGAAGTGAATTGGATGCCTTTTGATTTCCTAGTAATAAAATCAGAATAATGATATTCCACGTTTCTCAGACTTAGATGCCTGGCAAAGCTCACTTCTCTTGGACCACAAACAAGAATATGAATGTGACCTAAAAAGAATCTTCTGAGCAGCCAGTCTATAGACTATAACGTTCACATACTGACACTCACTGCCTGGACTCACGCAAGGTCCTCGGGGGCTTTCTGTCGGGGTCTCTTCACATTTACTGTATGCACAATTCCAACGAGCTGGATTTTCCTGTTTGGCAAAACCACAGCAGATTAGACATTGAGTCAGAAGAGGAAGGGCCTGTATGTGGAAATGAGAAATGACTGCTCACTGCAAAGAGTCAGAAAACGTATGACAGCAGAGGTGATATGCATCACACACACAAAATTAAGTGACCGAGGGCGCACTTAATTTCGAAACAACGGGACTCTATCTATCTGAAAATGGCACAGACAAGGAAGGAGCAGATCCTGAAGTTGAGACAGACTAACTTCTGGGTATTGCATTTTGCAAGTACAGTTACACCTTAGTACTTGTTGGCTTCAGAACTCATCAAACCTGGTACTTGTTGCATTTGGGTGAGAAAAAATGTTTCAGCACTTGACGCTTGCTCACCACTCACTTGCTAGAGCTTGTATGAGTCATGACGCCACCCCGCAAGAAAACATACTTCATCAATCGTCACTTGCTCAGCAATCGTCAGAATGAATTAACGACTAGTACCAAGGTACCACTGTACTTGGGGATGACTTTCAGCTGCGAACAACTCTGAGTTTAGATGAAGAGACGATTGGTACTCATGATATCCCGTAGTTAACATCAAGCAGATGGAGATTCAGGTAGAATCCTACCTCTGAGAAAAACATTGTAGGGTCTTTTACTTAAGTCCCTGAAATAATGGTAACAGCAGCAGTAGTAAGAGTATCAATAACAACAACAACAACAACAGCAATAAACTAAACATTAAAAGACTTTCATTGTTCTAGATATGGTACTATGAGCTTTATAGACATTAACTGATTTAATTCGAACCTGTCATTCCTAAAAAGAAGGCACTGTCATTATTCCCATTTTCCAAATGAAGAGACGGAGGCAAGATAAAGTCAAGGTGCTTGCCTCAATCACACACACACTCAACCACAGTTAGGATGTGGTGTGGCCTGGACTTCAGTGTAGGCAGTCTGGCTCCAGAATCTGAGTTTCAAACATTACGGCATACTCCCTCCGTCTCTAGATGCTCGGCAGCATAGCAACACAATTACCCAGGCAAAGAGCACCTGCTCAGGACAAGGAAACCAGGAGGAAATTCAGGTTGCAACACTTTCCGTAAAGGAAAGGGAAGAGGAGTAAAATTCAATGAATGTTTACTCTGTGTTGCATTTACCTTCACGATCCCTCGTGGTCTTCCATATGCTCTCTGATACTATTGCGCATTCTTCAGGTGAACAATCTCAGGCTTAGAGAGCTTAAGCAAAGTATCTACCCTCACGGATCTTATAAGCAATGGAACTGAGATTCGATTTCCGGGCCTGGCTCCATGCTCTTTCTGCTACGCTGGGCCACTGCCAGTAAATCATACAAATGCCCATTGTGGGAATGAGCTCTTAAACTTCTCCATTCATATATGCATGCATTTCATTTATTTGTTCATTTATTCATCAAACACTTGCTAAGCACTTACGTGTTCCAAGGACAAACCCTGTTTTCAGGATGCGCAATCCAATATGGGAATCCCAAAAGATGGTGCCTGCATGGGGCAAGATCTAATGAAATGATCAATCAGTTTAGAGATTTTTAAAACACAGGTAAGCCCAGTAAGAGGAGTATGTACCTGAAAGGACATCAGTTGACATGCTAGAAAAAAGGGCTGCATGGAAGCAGAAGGTCACAATGACCAACAATACAAGAGTAGGAGTCCGATGAGCTCTACTTAAAGAGGCAACAGGCTATAATAGCAGGATGTGGAGTTTGGAGACCAATTGATAAATGTAGGTTCCAGTATTTGCTCTGACACTTAACTAGTTGTGGTTGTGGGCTAGTAAGTCTTCTCTAAGCTTCAGTGTCCTCCTCTGTGAAATGGACATAAGATGCTTACTTTGCAGGGATAAATGGTAAACATATTAAAGGACCTGGCACAGTACTTGGTACTCAGTGATGGTAATTACTGTTAGAGGAGAAACCCAGCTAGACTCACAGTTCTTCATTCAAAGGGGGATCATGAGCGAAAAACTACGTCATATTATTAAAACTTTGTGGGTTTTGGTTTTTTCTGTTTATATCCATAGGGTCTAATAAAAACCTAGAAACACAATCAAACAAGCCAATCAATAAACAAAACTCTATTTATGGAATTTTGGTCTTTTGTGTCTTGTTTTGGTGTGGTTCAGACTAGGGCTACCTGGCCACCCATAGAAGCAGAAGACTTTGGGTTTTACTCCACAGCCGGTCTAGCTGAGATGAGAAAAATCAAGGTAAGGAATGAGCTAGAGCAACATGAAAAAGGCAGAAAAGATCACAGAATCTCAAAGGCAGTCTTGCAATCTGAAAGTAGAAAAGCCATACCGTTCTGGATATTGGGCTCCAAGATCAAAATGGAGCCAGGAACAAAGTTCACCATTAGATTAATACTCAGCAGCTAATAAATATTCTCTAGCTTAGAACGGGAGGACTCTGGGAGCCTCAATAGATGGAGTAGAAGTACTACTAAAGCTCTAAATGTCAACACTGCAGGGAGCCGAGAACAGGAAGCACTAACGACTTTTTAGCTCTGGAACTTGTTATTTCCACTCCAGGCTTTTGCAAGAGCCTCTTCATGGATAACTCTATCTGCCTTCTCGTTCCCCACTACAACTTTTCACAAGTACTGTGTTCCTAACTGGTCTTTCCAACTTGTCTCCACTCTTCCTTTACAGATTTACTCTAAGTCAAGGTATAGAACTCTGTAGTTTTTTCATACTGAATGACTACTTCCATCCTTCAAAGGCTTATCTGCTGCAGTCAGTTTTACAAAAGCCTTTCCTGATTTTGTCAACTAAATGGAATCTAGCTCTATTTTTCCCTCCTAATATATGCATTATTGATATAAAAGCAACATTATCTTGCAATAACAACCAACCTCAGAATTTCAGGGATTCCTTTCTTGAGTATTCTACCAGAGGTTCTAGACAGAGCAATTAGGAAAGAAAAAAATAAAAGGCATTAAACTGGAGATAAAAAAGTAAAACTATCTTTATTTCCAGACTTTACCTTCTACGTAAAAATTCCCCATAAAAAAATGCTAGAAGTAAAAATGAATTCGACAAGGTTGCAAGATACAAGCTCAATTTAAAAAAAAAACAAACACATTTCTATACACTAACTATGAACAAGACAATAAATTAAGAAAACAGTTTCATTCACAATAGTATCCAAAAATTAAAAACTTTAAAAATAAGTTAGCTAAATAAATGCAAGGCTTATATACTAAAAGCTACAAAACATTGTTGGAAAAATTAAAGAAGTTCTAAATAAATGCAAAGATATCCTGTGTTTATGGATCAGAAGGCTCAATGTTGTTTGGATGGCGATACTCTCCAAACTGACCTATAGTGTTAATTCAGTCCCCACTGAAATTCCATCTGGGCTTTAAATTTTTTTTTTTAGGAGATTGACCAGCTGACCCTAAAATTTATAGAAATGCAAAAACCTAGATGAGTCCAATCAACCCTGATAAAAGAATGAAAAGGTTGAGGGATTTACACTACCAGATTTCAAAATCTATTACAAAGCTAATGTATCGTGGTACTAGCATAAGATAGACACATGTAGAATAGAATTGGAAAAATAGAATCGAGGCCCAAAACAAACCCTTATGTTTATGGTCAATTGCTTTTTGACAAAGTTACCAAGATAGAGTTCAATGGGAGAAAAAAGAATCTTCAACAAATGGTTCTGGGACAACTAGATATTAACATGCAAAAGAATAAATTTGGAACCTCACCTCACACCATACACAAAAAGGTGTTGAAATGGATCACAGGTTTAATGTAAAAAATGTAATGTAATGTATAAAACTCTTACAAGAAGCCATGGAAGTAAATCTTTGTGACCTTGATATAGCCAGTAGTTTCTTAGATATAACACCAAAAGCACAAGAGCTAAAAGGAAAAACCGAAACATTGACTTCACCAAAATTAAAAACCTTTATCTTGCAAACATGCCATCAGGAAAGTGAAAAGACAACCCAGAGGCTCAGAAAAATATTTGCAAACTATATATATAATAAGGGACTTGTATATAAATTACATAATGAACTCGTTATAACCCAATTATAAATGATCAAAGAATTTAGTAAACACTTCTCCAAAAAAGGTTTACAAATGATGAATAAGTACATAAAATGATGTGCAACATCATTACTCATTAGAGAAATGCAAATCAAAACCATGGTAAGAGACCATTGCATCCCACCTGAATGAATATAGTAGAAAAGCCAGACAGTAACAATTAGTAGAATGTGAAGAAATTGGAATCTTTATATATTGGTGGTGCGAACGTATGAGTGTTACTTTGGAAAATAGTTTGGCGGTTCCTCGAATTGTTAAACACAATTACCATATCATTCAGCAATCTCACTTCTAGAGAAGTTCCAAGAGAAACAAAAATGTATATCCAGAAAACTTGTACACAAATGTTTGTAACAGCATTATTCATAACTTCCAAAAGTGGAAACAATGTAAATGTTCACCACCTGATGAGTAAATAAACAAAATGTGGTACATATGTACAACTTAAAACTATGCACAGTAATAAAAGGAATATGTCACTGTGGGATGTTACAGCATGGAAAAATCCTCAAAACATTATGTCTAATGAAAAAAAAGCCAGTCACGAAAGAACACATACTGTATAAATCAGTTTATGTGAAATGCCCAGAATGTGTAAATTTATAGAGACAGAAGTAGATTAGCAATTGCCTCGGGCTGAGAGAATGAGGGAGAAGTGGGGGGTGACTACTAATAGGTATGAGATTTCTTGTTGATGAAATCTTCTAAATGATGGCCTGATGAAAGTGTTCTAAAATTAGATCATGGTGATGGTTACACAACTTTATATACTAAAAATCATTGAAACATACACTTTAAACAGGAATTTTGTGAGGTGTAAATTCTCTCTCAATAAAACTGTTAAAAATCACAGTGGTTTAATACAGCAAAAGTTTATTTCTCATTCACGCTACGTAATCACTGAAGGTTGGGAGAGGGGCTCTGCTTGTGGTGGACTCTCTAACACCCTGGCTGATAGAAACTATACTGGATTAGTATAGTACACACACACACACACACACACACACACACACACACACACACACACTTTGGTGATCGCTAAGGCAGGACAAAAGGAATGTGGCAAATAGCTTATTGGCCCCTAAAACTTCCATCTGGAAGCTATACGCACCACTTGAACTCATGTTTCATTGGCCAAAAGATGTCACATGATCACACCTAACTTCAGAGAGGGTGAGTAATTTTGACTCAACTATGTACGTAAGGGACAAGACGAGCTAGAATATTTACGGAGAGTGCTAATGAACAAACACCGTATTAGTCCTATCTTCTTTCCTGGGTTTTAATTCCTGAGAACAATGACTCCTTGCTGCAATAATAAAACAAGTTTCCTTACATTCTTTCTTTTACTTTTTGAACAAGATGGTGATATTTATACATTTATATATATATATGTATATATATATGTATGTGTATACATATGTAGGTTAAAAAGAAAAAAACACACATCAACCTAGAATGGTACGTTCTTCACAGGAAATATTTCACAGTTGTGTGCCAGTTGAATAAATGAACATGAACTGATTAAGCCACAGTGCAGAGTTGTGAATGACTAAGAGCCCGAAGTGTGAATTAAGGGTGAGTACAGCAGAAGTTCAGGAGAGGAGACCGAGGTGAACCGAGGTGGCAGAGGCGCGGTAATCAGTGTTCCCACCCTGTATCTCTTGTATCTGTACAGATGGATCATGAAGAACTGCTGCAGTGACCCAGATGGACTGTGTTATCTGTGTCACAGTTTGTTTTCTTCCCAGGTATGTCTTGGGCAGAGCCCTGCAAACTTAATGAGGGCAGAAAAGAATAGCATCCATAATCACTTAACCTTTCTGAATCCCTGTTTGCAAATCAAGATTGTAAAAATGTGGCTGTGACATCTAAAGACCTGTGATAAAAGGTGCTATTAGCATTTTGTGCAAAATCTATCTGAGAGCAAAATGGTACTTCATGGGCAGGGAATTGCTGAATATGTCAAAGCCTTAATAGTTGATCTGGAGGTAACCTGATATTCTGCTGAATTCAGAGTTTTCACAGAAATACTTTAATGAAGACCTCCTTCTTTCCAGAAACTCCTTAGGCAAGTCAGTAATACATACACTGGAGTCATTTTTACATCATGGAGAGATTGTCAAGTTGAAAGGAGTGTGGAGAGCGTTTTCAAGGCATCGCCAATTCTTCCATCACACATGGACCTTCAAGCACAAGTTTACTGTTGTCTTAGCTGGCAGGTAACTACAAGGTCTCTACTTCCTTCATATTTCTGTTAGACATAGAGCTTAATTAATTTCTGTTCTTAAGGAAAGGACCTTTTCCCTCAAGAAAGCTATTTATGTTTTCATTATTAGTTTTGGTTGTAATAGTGACCAAATTAGCCTGATAGTGTGGCCGCACTTCACTACCTGGTTTGCAGACAGCTCTAAACTTGGAGAGAGGAGTTAACGTATTCTTAGAATATATTCCTTATTTTTAAAAAAATTTTTGTTAAAAATATTTGGTTTTCTCTACCATAGGAAAAGAACAGTAAGAACATCAGTTAAAAGTCATGTGATTCAATATATTTTAAAATGCATTCTGCACTGCAGTTATACTAAAATCACATTGTCTAGAGACTAAAATAAAAGTGTTAACTTCTTTATAAAAAAAGAATATCAGTTAAAAAGTCATGGGGAAAAATAAAAAACACACACACAAAAACAAAACACTTACCGTTATCACATGTAAGTCTTAGTTTAAGCTATTTTTTCACTGTTATTATTTTTATTTTTATTATTATTTTTATTTAATCTTTATTACATTTTTTCCATTACCATTTTGTCCCCTTATATCCCTCTCCCCCCAGCAATCACCACACTGTCGTCTATGTCCATGAACCCTTTTTCCTTTTTGCTCGATGAGGAGAGAAATAACTAAGAGATATGCAACAATATTCAAATTTTCAAAAACTCTTAGGATTTTGGGCAGAATAGGGGAATATGAATCATTTGGGGACAAACAGTGAGCAAGTCATAAATTAAACTGTATACGGCCTGTCTTAGTAGTTATGGTTTTTGGAAAGATGTAGAACGTCCATCAGGAGTGAAAATCAAAACTATGTTCTTACCATCACCATTTATCTTAGCTTTTTATTTATTGCAATTACACAGCACTTAGCACAGAAGAGCTGCTTTCAAAAACACTTCGAGAATGAATTGCTCATACCTGGCAGATGATCTTGGAATATCTTCAAAACAGCAGGTAGGCTGTTGCATCCAGCACAGGCACACGTACCTGGGTAGCGCCGAGAAAGCCGTATGTGGGGCAGGCTATTTTTAGCACTTCCCTAAGGGAACCACACCTACTGCTAATTCTGAAAGAAGAAAAATAACCTTCAGGGCCTAGAGTTGCAAAGACAATAATGAATGATACTCCAGAACTACTCACGAAGGGTCTCCCAAGTGTACTGATGTATACTTAAACATTTATCTCCTCCCTTTTGCTGGTTCCATCCAGGAGAGATGGCAAAATCAGTCATGTGACGTTTCACACCTATTTGATGAACACAGTTCATTTCAGCAAATATGTTGAGCACCTACTACCTTCTTTGTACTGTGAAGTGCATAGATGTCACCGCAGGAATAGACTTCTGAATTAGAACATGGAGGAAAGACAGACAGAAAGAGGAAAAATGACATTAAAATTTTAATCCTAAAAAAAAGGAGTAGCAATTAATGTTTACTTTCTGCACCGTTATTTTCGAATTCTCTTTATCCCATCTGGCTCAGTGATGTGAGAATTACAGTAAGTGGAGAAAATTCTCTGCCTGTGAGAAATGTGGAATAAGGCACTTACTCCTGTGGGTAGCCACACAGAGCACCAAGAAATGCCTCACGGTTAAAATGGTAAGAGCAGTGTCCCCTCCTTAGTTATGTGTAGCTGATATAAATTTTTGGAAGATCTCTACTAGATAGATTGGCAAATATATCTAAGGGACTACTGCTCTTTTTTGTTTTCGAGTAAGGTGAAATACACTAGCCAAATGGTGTAATACTCATAAATTCAGAAGACAATTTGCCATGCATTATAAATAAACGATGCAGGACATACTCATTCTATGTGCCCCTCATCTTTTGTCTCTTGTCCCGCTACTCCGAGGCTTCCTTTCGCACGGTCGTAGGACTAAGCTCAGCTGCCATGTTGATAAAACATTAACTCAGCACGTTCCCTACTGATCAGTTCAAGGGTAGGCCTGTCAAAGTCCTTTCCTTGGGAATTTTGGTGGCTGGATCTGTCACAGGTAAATCCAAGAGGCGTCAGTGGTCATGTTTCTTCTATACACACAAGAAGAGCAGAGGAAGCTGGTTTAGGCAGAGTGGCAGAGCAGGTCAAGAACTACAGTAAGCACCAGGAGGAAAGAAATAGGGGGGAAGCAAGAACGACTGAGAGACAAGGAGAGAAATGCAGCAGCACGTGGGCAAGAGACAAGAGGCAGAAAAATCGGTTCACGGTTCAGATAGAGAACTGGATCCCTAAGTCACAGCTACTCTTGAGGTCTGCTTGCACCCCAGCCTAAGGATCCCATGGGAAACCCTTTCTCTACAAGTAAGCCTCCCTTATTTGTCTAAGTGCATCAAATGGTTTCCGTTATTTGCAACAAAGTCGATGTCACATCTCCAAGCAATAATGGGGTTGTTCCTGGGCCTTTATCTCCCCTTCGTCTCTCTCAATCCAGAAGAGACTTTCTCTCTCTATGACCTCACACAAAAGTAGAAACAATGACTTAAACACATCTCCTACCTAAGTTAACAGGTAAGAAGGTTGTCTGCAGGTTCTTTTCTCTCCAAGTGGGGAGTGATTAGATATTACTGCCTCTGGAGGAGGGGAGTGAGGAGATAGAAACTTATCTAACAACCAATGAGAGGGGAAGGATGGTTTGGAGGGACAAGGGTGCAAACATTTAGTCAGGAGGACTGAGCAGAATAGAAGAAATAACAGGTTGAACGCCCCCTGCCCACTCACTCGTCTCCTGCAGTTCAATAGTCCTGAGCCCCGGTAGGTCCTCTGGCTAGAGAGTAGAACTGAACTTCCATATGGGGTTGGGTTGGATTAATAAATCTGCAAAGGGTCATAACTGATACAAACCGCAGTTCACAACATTAAGGCTATTTCTCCATTAGCAGAGTAAAATGCAAGTGATTATCTATGTACTTCAGATAATTAAAAGGAAAGTAGTTAAGACTGAAAACTATTACCCAACTCATCACAACATTCAGGTCAAGGTCTGTGATGTAGGGATTCTCAGTGGATGCCTGTCTTCTGTTTGAGGACATGCTCATTTGCAGGTACACTTGGAGTAGAGCCAGTGTAGTTAAATATTAAGAGGAAACAATTAGAATAGAACTTTACTTTAAGGGAAAGGGATGTTATCCTTCTTTTGAAGCTATAGCTGAGGAAGCGCAGGTAAGTCAGACATCACAGGGATAATTCAAGTTTCAGTGCACCTCTCCTCCATTTGGATTATCCTGGTGCTTGAGATTCTGTATTAACAAGAAGCATTGACAAGCATATGGGTGTTTTAGCTAATCCTTCTGTCTTTGTGTCTCTAAGAAACCAATCTTTGATGAGACACATGGCTTGTATGCCTGGTTCTGTCTAATTCTTTCTGTTGTACTCATCCAGAAAAAAAATGACGGCTGAAGTTAGGCCTGGGCCAGACAGCAAGTTTACAGTTTTGGTTATCAACCCTATATCCATAGCCACCTTTGTCACATCTTTGCCCGTCTGACATCCAGTCAGCCTGATGTCTCCAGTTTTTTCCCCTGTTCACCCACTCAGTTTCTCCCAAACTCCACAGCCCTCTGTACATACTGATCAACTCCCAGTCTACTGATACTCTGCCTACACTAGCTATGGAGGACACCGGCTGCTTCAGGGGAAGTGGGAGGTCCCATCTGCTCAAACACATGACAGGAAATCCAGTTAGGGTACGAGGAAGTGGGGCAAAGGGAAGCCTGGAGTTAGGCAGAGTATCAAAGGAACTGAGCCAGAAGATCAGAAATTTGTCACAGAATAAGGATTGTTAATCCCCTAGGCACTATTCTAGGCACTGGGGACACTGAGATGAACACAAGCCTTATTTTTTAGTAGAGCAAGCAGGGAATAAGCCGTTGATAAAGAGATCAGTAAGATAATCTAGGTATTGATAAGAACGATGATTTTTAAAAAAGGGTATTGTATAGAGAGTTGTGATTTGATGATCCAAATTGAGTTCAATTTGGATAGGGTGGTCAGGGAAGCTGCCTTTGAGGAAGTGACATTTGAGCCGCTAAATGATGAAAAGGATCCATTCATGCAGTGATTTGGGGGGATCATTACAGGTGGAGGAAAACACTGGCAGAGGAGCCCTGAGATGAGACAAGCTTGACCGTGTTGGAAGGTCAGTGGCGCTGAGAAACAATTAATGGGAGGAACGAAGGTTCTAGATGCCTCGAAGGGGATCTAGACAGGGACCAAGTTTCTATAGGGTCTTCGCAGGCTGTGGTAAGGTGTTTAGGCAGCCACTGGAGTGTCTTAAGCCTGGAAATCACATAATCAAATTTATGTTGGAGAAAGCTCAGCAGGGCATGGGAATGAGTTGTCAGAGGGCAAGAATGTGACCAGCGACTCCAGTGGGTGAATGGCTTGCACTAGACCTGCGAAATAACAGGCTCAAAGACGCTCAGTGAATGTCAACAACAAGTGGCATGGGGTCAGCAGAGGCAGAGGAGTGGGATCACACTCTTCCTTCCCTCCTGACCCTCTTGGTCTTCCTGACCTACAACATCGACTGATATTCAAGCTCTGCCTAGAAACCAAGGGAGTGGACATTTGTCGTTGTTTTTAGCAGCCTGGCGCCTTTGAACTTGCCTACTTTGGAGAGTCCTCTACTTTAAGAATCTACATTCCCTATGGAAAATATTAGAAACTAAATTTTCCAGTCTTTTTGCAGTTCTGGCATAAGCAATGACCTAGGTGCTGTCAACCAGAGACTTACATGTAAGTCATAGATTTGGCAAGTATCATCAGGAGAAGCAGGTGCTGAGTAGAACCCATTGTGGGGAAGGCGGCTCCAGTGATGTGCGGCTTCTATACCAGCAGAGAGCAGGTTCTGAAGGTGTGTCCAAGGCCCAGGGTGGCTGATGCAGACATGCTGAGTGTCTGTCTGTTAGGTCCATGTTCCTCAGTAAAGTGGACATTTCATTTGGCTGCAAGGACTTCAAGCCTGGTTCTCTGTTCTTCCAGAGTTGCCGACTGCTATCCAGTGTCTGTACTACAACTCTTTTCTGTTTAAATCCATTGGCTCTGTTTTGTTGACTCCTTATGAACCATACCTGAAACCTCTGTTTTCTTTTGGATTGCAATTACAGGGCTGAAGATGTCAGAAGAGAGAGACTCCTCGTCTAGGTTAAAGGCTATGGCTTCAGGGGACTCTCTCCTGCCCCAGCTTGCCTGAAAGTTCTGCAAAATTTCCCCCTTCCCATTATAAAATAGAACCTGAGAGCTGCCTAACATGCCCAATGTACTTCTTGGAAGGAGAGGCAAAGCAGGGTGTGCCAGTGGGCTACAAAGTGGGCAGGCAGCCCTGTCTGTTACTGAAAGCAATTTCTCACCAAATAGAGGGCAAAGTGAAAACATGTAACCATAGTTTTGGGCTCTCTCACAGGAATTATTTTGCCAGTGGTAGTGTTCACTCAGGACTTGGCTTCTTACAGGTGTTACCAGAGAATGTGCAGTTTCTGACTCATCAGCAATATTTGTAAGCACTTTTGCCACTACAGTTGAAATCAGAAATGAATGAATTAAAAAAAACAAAAAACCCAACCCTGCCAAGATCGCCTTGTGAGGAGGCCTAGTGAGTAATAATAACTTAAATTATGCCATGAGCTCCCAGTTCCCAGGGTCCAGGGTAGTTGCTTATTGTAAATATAAGGAAATAATAGAGAAAAAAATTGAGTCATTCAACAAGATTTAAGAATATGCCTTTTAAATATTAATTTTAATCATTTATGTATAGATTTCTCTCAGGAGAAAGTGGAAGACGCATAATAAATCCGAGTGTCAGATGCAGGATACATCTTTTACTGGCTGGTTTTCTCCTTGAGGTCTAGGTTCAAGCCGATGATTAGCGAAGGCTTCAGGGCCTGATTTCCCTTTGGCCACAAAAGGACAAAGGCAACAAATGCACCTCAGCGATCACCACTGAGTAGAGCCTTCCTTTTGGCGCCACTTTTGAGAAGTGGTATCCACCACCGTGAAACTGCCTCCTGGAAAGTTTTCCAGAAATTGATACCCATTTATCAGTGAGATATGTATTTTACATACCTGGCTTCATAACGGATGGTGAACAGATCTGAGGTTTCATCATTTTGTCTTCGCTTTCCTTATTCTCTTACCTCAGATGTCCCTGGGGCTGAGGGCTCTGCCTCACTGACGCCGCTCACAAACTTCAGGGGTGTGACCTCTCCCTAGGAGGCCCAGGACCGGGAAAGAAGGTGCTTAGTGCTGGATCCTCTGTGAGCATGTCTCCAGAGTGTACTTTCCCTCAATCTGTGACATGCTTTCAATGACTTAATGTGTTTATTAATTGATTATCAATTAATCGATCATAGAGGTTGCTCTAGACTGAAGGTTGAGGTCCACCCCAAATTCACATGTTGAAACCTAACCTCCCAGTGTGATGGTCTTAGGAGATGAGGTCTTTGGGAGGGTGGAACCCTCATGGATTGGATTATTGCCCTCTTAAAAACTGCTTGAGAGAGTTCCCTTTTCCTTCTGCACAGCGAGAAGACAGCCAAATACGGGTTCTCCCCAGACACTAAATTTGCCCGTGCCATGGTCTCGGGCTTCTTAGTCTCCATAATTGTGAGAGATAAATTTCTGTTATTTATAAGCCACCCAGTCTGTGGTATTTTTTGTCATAGTCCTAATGGAGTAAGACAGGGGTATAATCAAGTGCTCTGGAAGTTGGCCTCACGGATTAGCCATGGTTTTATGAAGGGTGTGCCTTTGACCTAAACCTTGAAAGATGAGAAAGATTTCAAAGGTAAGGAAACAGAGAGATTAGTGGACTGCTGTGGAACTTTAGAAATGTATGGAATTTTTATGTCAGGCAAGATGTAGGAAAGGTCTAGGGAACCAAGCCCAGAAGCTCAGGGTTTGCAGGGGTCTCCCCACTTCCGGGCCCAGAGTGAGTATTCCACAATTACTTGTCGAGTGAATCATCCTTCATGCAGGCGTTTGAACTTCAGAGTGAGAGCAAGGGAGAGCCATTGAAAGTTATTAAAAACATATGGAGAGCTTTATTTAACATGCACAATGTTTCTCTCTTCACAAACTCCACTTTCACCTTCACCATGTCTCTCACCACACTTTTTCAAATGCTGCTATCAGTTGATGGTGCCTGCATGTAGTAAAGGCACTTTAATGATTTGAGAAATGTCTGGGCTCACTTATGGTGACAACCCTGGGCCAGAGTCTTTTAGCTCAGAAAGATAGGACAGCAGGAAGTAGAACACAATTTCTCTTTCCGCTCTGGTCAATCAGATAAGGCACACGAAGATAAGAATACCCAATGTGGGGTTGGAGTGCTGATGAGATGGTATAACTTAGAGTGTAATAAATTTTAGTTGAAGTTTAGATAGGTTTTGATGGCAGATAACCTTTATAAATACAATTTATACACGGGCCCATTTCCCACCTAATCTTCACTTCAGTTCTGCAAACAGATCTTCCTTCCATAGTAACAACAACTCTGTGTCAAAGCAATCAGTAAAGATGTGAATTGAGTTGCATGCTACAGTGATTTATTTTATTAACATGTTTTAGGTATCAAATACTAAAATCACTTCTCATGACTTTGGCCAGAATTTCCTACCTTAAGTTATATTGTTGAAGGAATTTGAATATATAAATCTTATAGTGCAATCTATAGCAATAGTCATTAGGTCTATCTTGTCAAGTAAGACAAGCTTAGAAACTAATTACAATCTGATAGTGTGAAAAGTCATGCTTATATGGAACTTAATTTACTAAAGCACTATCACATATAGTCTCTTTTTTTGTATTTTGCAATTATTCTGGTTGATGATGTCAATTGTACCGGTAACAAAAATAGGCTCAGGGAGATCAAGTGACTTACCCAGGGTATCCCAGCTGATTCTTATTTGGGGCAGAATCAGGACTCAAACCCAGATCCACGTATCCTGTATTCCCAGGTTTGTCAATCTGTGGTTCATTTCATTAATGGGAAGTTATTAATTTAGGTAACATGATAGGCTAATTTACAGAATAGATTTTGGTTTCTCTGCTTTGTGAAAGAGAATGCAGTATGCAGGAGAAAAAAAAAAGCCATAAAAGATAAAATAGGAAAAGAAGAGTGGATAAAAGAAGGACAAAAGAAGAAAACAACTTGCAGAACAACGGTGCCTCTTAAATAGCAGGTGACTCTCTAGTCTCTCCCCCATGGGTCTGCTGTATGACACAGTGGGCAGGGCTGACCTCCCGCAAACCATTCTCACTATAGTAAATTGATGAGGTGACACTTTCCATCCACAGGCCAATTATGTTGAAAACCATAAGTATTATTTGCTTTTACTATGTTATTTTGTAGAGATGGGAGATAGTGATGGATGGATTGGTTATATTGGATAATTAGACTAGTTCTAGAACGACCCTTCCACTAAGCACACAGCCCCAGAACAACTCTCAGCGACCTTCAGGGAGACGGAGAACAGGCATCTGGGAGAGTATTCCAAGCAGTGAATTCAGACTCATCCAATGCTGTTTTAGCTCTTATCTTATAGTTGTACGAAGGCAAACATGGTCATGTTTACAGAGACACCAAAAAAGAAATGTTTTGTTTTTCTGAATAAAACAAAAAAAGTGGAGTTAAATGTCAGACACTGGAAAACAATAATAGTGCTTGCTTCAGATGTTAGATGTCAGGGAGCTTGGATACCAATCCCTGCTCTGCCTAACTCTAACACACTAGTCTGCCTCTAATTAACTTTTCTAACTCTGCTCTCTCAGCTGAAAAATGAGGCAGCGCTCTTTCATTAAACTCAAAGTGCAGTGGAGCAGAGTTAGAAGGAGTGGTCAGGGAGCACTGAGTATCTCCTCTTCTTGCCCCGTCAGGTCCCACATTAAGCAAAATGAACTGATACAAAGGGTTCAGGAAAGTCTTCACTGGGAGCGCGGGTCAGGAAGGGCTTCCAGCTCTTGAATAATAATTTTCTGAACTTCAACCTCTTCATTTGTGAAATGAAGATATGGGACTAAATGGCCCTTACCAGTAATTTTGGCTCTAAAATATGTTAGACTAGATGACGTTGGCCTTGTGTGCAGCAATGACCTTCTAGAAACCCTTGAAAGCTGTGACCCGGCATGATACATTTTGCAAACACGGGGAGGAAGACAAAACTCTTTCCATGCATGTGTACACATGCATGAATGGGTCATTTTCATTAATACAAATAATAAAAACAAATGTTCACCTTTATGTACCAAACACTTCCTGCAGGGATGTCCAAATTTTGGTGTCTCTGGGCCACACTGGAAGAAGTGCTGTGTTGGGCCACACATTAAGTACATAAACACTAACATAAACTGATGAGCAAGTAAATTTATGATTGTGTGTTAGGCTGCATTCATAGCCATCCTGGGCCGCACGCAGCTCACAGGCCGTGGCTTGGACACGACTTCAGTGTTACACGACATGGAAATTATCGGCATAGCTGAGAACTTATGGTTGCATAGTTATTTTTAGAAAGCATTTATTTTAATTTAGTATCTATTTAGGTCTTCAGTGTTGTATGTCTGTGATACGCAGATACACATCACCAATGTTATATGCTCCTTGTCAAGACAATTAAAGAAAGAATTTCCCATGACAAGGTAACGTTCATTATAGAGTTTTCTCCTGTTTATCAAGAAGAGAGAGAAGGCATTCTATTTTTGGTCGGAGCATCCTTCCCTCCCCCCTGCCAGAGGACAGTGACGAGGAAGTGATTAACGAGAGCGTTCCACGTCACTGTCAGCAGGAGCCCAGTCCAAGCCTGGGGGAAGCCTGCGTAACCGAAGGGAAGAGGTAACAGTGGTAACATTAGTTGTAAGCGGTCGGAGAAGCTTTATTCCTGGGCTATCTGCCCAGTTTAAAGGATCATTTATATTAGAATGTGGTTTGCTTTGCTAATTGGTAAGCAACCCTTATTGGCTCAGAATCGTAGTGTACGACTGTCTGTGAGGTTAGAGAGGGAGGCTGGACAGACTGCACGTTCTCGTACTGAAACCTTTCATGACAACAGTTGCGACAGAGGCTTTACCTAATGAATGATAAATGGCTACCTGCCACACGGGCACCCTGTCTCATTTATCATCAGCTTCCGAGTAGAGTGCCCATGGCACCAGAATCAAAACTACTGAATAGGTCTGTACTCCGGATTTACTCATGGTTTCTTCACGTCTTTCTCTTTTCTTTGTAACGGATAAGAAGACGTTGTGTGGCTGGAGGAACTGGGGCGTGGTCAAGGGACGTGTGAGAAGAAAGCGCTTCACTGATTCAAGCACTTCAATGAACCTAGCTATACAATTCTGTGAAACCAAAACCAAATTATGCTGCAGACTCAAAGGATTGGGGGCAGATTAATCTGTGCATTTCGGGTCTTGTTAGCTACTTAAACATGGGGATAATGACCTCCCTGTCTTCAATAGTAACTTGAAATATGAAAGGGGTGACATATCCTTACACACACACACACACACACAAAAGAATATAGGAGTCGTTGTGGAGCTCTAAGAGCTGTTGATGCCAGCCTAAATAGAGAAGGAACCAAATGATGCCATTTCAAGAAAACAAATACAGCCCCGCACCAAACAATGTTATTGGCTGAACATCCAGGGAATAGGATATCATAAAAGTCAGTGAAATTATGGATGCTATTTTTCAAACATCTTTAAATAGTAGCCCTCAGTCTGACATTACCTTTTAAGGAGAATTTACTAAGGATATGTTGCAATTTCTGTACTCTCAAAACTGACAAACTATGCAAGAGGTTAAGAATTCTAACATATTTCATAAAAATCAAATTCAAATGTAAAGCTAAGTTACACTAAAGATAAAAACTGAAATAAAATAAATTCAGTGAGATAACAGATTTTAAAAAGTTGCTGTAAGATTGAAATTAAGAAAGGGTGGCAATTTCCTTTCAAAACTTGGAACTCATTTTAACATGCAAGAATCAATGTATCTGAGCAGTGAATATACTTTATTTCTAATTCTTTGTATTTTATACTCTATGTTACAATATTTGAAAAATCAAACCAACACAAAAGAAGCAACTTAGAAAATGTTGCACATACTGTGTGGCTTGGGGAAAGTTTGCTTTTCTTTTTCTTTCAGTGTCAAGAGATGTTAAAGTCCTGGTTTCAGCTTAAGTACACAGAGGTTGATATTTATAAATATAAGGTATAAATTAGAGGCAATTAACCTATAACTTTCTCAGTTTTGTTTGTTATTAATATATTTCAGGCTCAACCTTGTGATTCTTTTCAGCCCAGCTCCATAGGCAACTGCCTCCAATCAGCTGGAATCTCGCAGAGCCACCCTTCTGCTCTCAGGGCCTTAGGCAGCTACGGCCATTTGAACTGAGCACACTGGGCAGTTTCTTGAAAATGGGTTTGAATGTAAATAATGATAAACAGATTTCCAGTGGCTCATTTCCTCTCTCTTTGTATATCATCTCATTCTGAAAGACAGGCTAATTTCACTAAAACTTGGTCCTGTATTTTTAACCTTACACTTTTAAGAACCGAGTTATGTACCGGTTTTAGGGTGAAAAATTATGTTCTCATCTCTTAATGTTTTTAACTTCTTGTCCAAATGCTCAGATTTATTTTTCTTTCATAATTCATGGTGATCCATTACATAAGGCACTGATTTTCATTCCATTGTTTTATAACATTTTCTTTTTAGATTATTGACACTAGCTTTCCGCAAGTTGCTTTGGCCTATTTTGTATATAGCAATCAATGGAAAACAAAAGTCTAATAGGATATAGGGATAAGTTATATTACTATTCCATAGATCTACACATGGATCCTCAAGTGGGAGGAGAAATTGCCAAACTTATAATTTCCTTCTTCTCAAATGTTGATATAGTATCCTGAGCCATAGTATATATTTAGTTCTTTCCAGCAAATAGATTTAGAAGAAGAAGCACTGAATCATTTAGCAATAATTTTAAATTACTGAGGCAAAGGGACCAGGAAAAATATGACTTCACATGTAAAATGAGAATTTTTGGTTTTTCTTGTGGCTCATGGTTTAGGCTTTTTATTCCTTGGATTTAAGAGACCCTAGTTAGTAAGGGATTACTGTAGAAATAGTGTAGGTGGCAGAATGTTAATTTAGTTACAAAATACCTTTCTGAAGGAAAGAAAATCCTCACACTTTTAACTTTGTCACTAATGCTTTAAGTTTCTCAACAAAATTTTCTTTCAATTAAAGGAAGCATGTTTAATGCTCGGGTGGCACATTGCATTAAACTGATGCCCTTGGAGACAGGTCTTCTATGTTCCATCCTCAGAATAAATCATGGGCAGCCTTTGTTTCCAGCAGGGCTCAGGTCCAAATCTTAAACTGGATGAACTATGGTGTCAGGCAAAAATGCCAGTTAAAGCCCTGGCCTGGTTGCTGGATTGGCTGGAGCATTGTCCTGTAGTCCAAAAGGTTGCAGGTTCACATACCTATGTTGTAGGTTCAATCCCTGGTTAAGCAGAAATAGAAGGCAGCCAACTGGTGTTTCTCTCTCACATCAATGTTTGTCTCTGTCTCTGTCTCTCTCCCTTCCTTTCTGTAAAATCAATAAATGTATTCTCAGATGAGGATTTAAAAAGTGTCAATAAAAGACCTTTTTTTGAGATGCTTGTCCTTGCTTTTAGGAACCTGTACTATAGTCCCCCAAGCTGCTTCTTCTTAATGTTGGATAGAGTACTTGACAATGAGATTCAGAAGTTTTGAGAAGTTCTCCAGCAGGTCTGAAAACTGGTGAAGAACGGCTGTCCTTCTTCACACTGGAGCAACACTGCATAAGATGCTAAGAAGTGCCGGGCACTAGGGCTCTGGAAATTAAGCTTCCCCCACCTATTTGGAGATTGAACAGTATCTGAAATGTTTGTAAAGATGATGAGTTTCTCTCATCCTTGATACCCGTGCTATTAAACCTGATAACACTTAATTTTAGTAATACCATGAAGGTATACAATGATTTTTCATTGGTGTGAGGCTAGGTGAGAAAGTGCCAATAACTTTTTATTTGACCAATGTTGAAATTTACGCATGTAAATTTTAGTCACTATTCCAAAGTTAACACAATAGTGTCGGATCATAACACAGAATTCCTGACTGTCGGGCCCATGGCCTACCTAACCAGGAGGCCTAATATCATACTTCTGTCAATCTTCAATCTCTCCCCTCACTCACCTCCCACATCAGCCCCATCCCAAAAGAGGAAGTTTGGATTAAAGGCTAAGAGCTCGGACCTTGGGATTAGAATGCCCGGCTCTCCCACTCCTTAGCAGTGTGACTAAAGGTAAAATCTTTGATAACCTGTTCCAAAAGGTTCTTCATCTCCATGGTGGGGCTAATAATAGTACCTACTTCAATGACTATTGTGAAGAATAAATAGGTAATCATAGGTAAAATGCCTGGCAGAGAGTAAGGCCCTAAATACCTGTTAGATAGAAGAACCTATCCTGATAGCTTCCTCTGTGACTAATTTCTTGCCTTCCCTCCTTCTGATTTCTTTTTTATCCACAGTTACCATCAACCCTTTCACTTGGGTTTGCATCTTTCATTTCAGTCTTGGTTAGCTACCTCCTTTGCATGGCTTTATTATAATTCTCGGTAATAATTATTCATTGGCCTGCTGATGAATGTTCAACTTTGGACAGGAAGATTGCAGCATGGGATGTCCTTGATATAAGATCACCTGCAGAGGTGGAGAGGAGGTCTTAGAAGGGGCAAGAATGGAGGCAAGAAGGCTGGTCAGGGGGTCATTGTACAGATAAAAGCAAACACTAAGACAATGATGGTGGGAATGGAGAGGAGACCCAGGAAAAGGAGCTAACTAAGGGTGCAGAACCCACAGGAGCTGATCATCAAGGGTGCATGGGAGAAAGGAGTCAAAGGTGATGTTTGGGTTTCTGACATAGACAGTTGGGCCTGGAGATACAGATGTGGAGGTCAAAGTTGTATTGGGAGTAAATGAAGTAATGGGCATAGGTAAGATTGCCCAGGGAGCACAGAGAAGAGAGGAGCACCAAGGCCGGCCTCTGAGAAGTACCAACATTGAAGGGCTGGACAGAGCCAGGGGCAGATAAAGAAGCTTGGGAGGAAGCCCGGGGCAGAGAAAGTGAGCCAAGTTGAAGGGCCGAGAGCCGAGAGAGATTTGCACCATTGAACTATAAGTTGTACTTGATCAAGCACTTAGATTTTAAAATTATACTTTACAGAATGTGAAGGAAAAAAAGAAATCAATACTTATTAAACTTCTGCAGAGGCCCTAAATTTCTGAGCTTAGAAATGGCAAACAAACAGACAAAAAGAACCCAACAAAACAAAACAAAAAACCAAACATTATAATAAAGAGATTTACATAATGGTAGAACTAAATCTTTGGAATGTTAAAGCAATCAAAACAAAAAAGCAAGCACCAAATTGAGGAAAATGTTCCTTGCGGTTTATGGTCAAGAAAACATTGCCTTTAGAAAAAGCGCTTGTATGAATTGTTAAGGTAAAACCACTAAGGATGGCATAGATCAATGGGTAAAGGACTTAATGGGAGGATTCATAAAATATTCTGACTGTGAAAAAGAGATGGTAATTATTGGACATCATGGAGGTATTAGCTAATGTTAAGGTGGTAATCATATTGCAATATATAAATGTATCAAATCAATACATTGTAAACCTAAACTCATGCAATGCTATATGTCAATTATATCTCCGTTTTTGAAAAGGAACAACTACAACTAATAAACATATGGGAAAATATTTATTTTCACTAATAGCAAAGACACATATTTTAGAATAAAGAGGTACTATCTTTTTCTTGTTAATTTGCAAAAATGTTTAAATAATTATATAATAACTCTAACAAATATGTAGTGAAATCAGCATTCTAATGATTGTGGGTGACACTGAATATTAGTACAGACTTTTAGGAAAAATGTTTGTTGGAATGAATTTGAAACCACACATTTTTCTTGTATAGAGTTTTGCTGACGTCTCCTAAAAAATTTGAATGACAGAATATATGTACAAAGTATTTTTGTTAGGTAATTATGAAAAATTAGAATTTACTAATAAAGCTGTTAAATAATATGCAGTGTGGCCTATTTTGAAGGTTATAAAATGATCATGATATAATGTCTGTGAATTAAAAACAGGATCTATATTTTACATGTGCACTGAATACCGCGATCCATGCAGAATACGAATATTAAAAAAACTAGAAAGGGTTTACACTAAAATGGTGGCGGGGGTTGTGCAAGTTGGGCTAAGCATGACATTTCTTCTTCTATTCCTCACCCTTCTTGTTTTCTTGTTGAATTACTTATATAACTACAAAGAATATAACCACTGAATAGTTATTAGGTCTTCATTTATTTTTCTTTTTTTCAGGCTCAACCAAACCATATTTTTCAAGCCATCGATGAGATATGATTTTTTTTTATCATTAAAACTGTTGCAATTATCTACAAGTCAAATAAAATCAGACTCCTAAGTAGAGAGCAGGCGGACAACTCCAGGGGGAGTTTGGGGGTAGAGGAATCGAGCAAGAAAGAGAAAGGACCCGTTGTCAACGGACAACAGGGTGGTGATTGCAAGGGGAGGGGGAGGGGGAAGCTGGAAGAGGGTATGGAGGGTTAAATGGTAATGGAAAAAAATAATAAAAATGAACTATTAAAATAAATTTAAAAAAGTATTATCAGAGATTAAAAAAATCACTTTGACACTAACATTTTACCAAATGACAGATTCTAGTAATGATTTTTTTAAAAGCTGACCCACCGGTGATGATGACGATGACGGCGAATCAATGATCACTGCGACCCTGATGAGACATTGCGCTCCGGCCCTGCTGCTGCTGTCTCTTTGAGCCCGTATGGAGTGAGTCACTGAAGACTTTACCCTTTGGATTCATGGAAATTAAAACGTTTTTAATCTTCTAGTTCTAAAACCTGGGAATTGTGCTCCTTGTGACTAGTAATATATGATCATTAGCCAACTTGTCCCCCAACTTGATGCCTTTTTTATAGGTGCTACAGGTGAGAGCAACTGAGCTCATTACAAATTCCGTGAGTTATTTGGTTAATTCCTTTGTTGATAATGCTAAATAAATTACTCTGTATAATGAGGCATCTGTTCAAAATAAGCATGAGATTCTGACAGGGTCTGGACAGTTGATCAGCTCTCCAGGTCTAGACAGAGGCTGTTAGGAAGCATTGACAGCAAGCCAGAACTTCCCTGCAGTGTAATGCATCAGTGTTATTTTTACATGATATAATTCAGTACTCGGTTTTCCTTTATCGTAAGACATCTTTCCATTGGGGTCTCTGACACGATCTTTTTCTCCTCCAAAACTCATCAAGTCTGACTTGCTGACTTCAGACTATTTTTTACCTAATCCTTGAGTTGACATAGTGTTGATTGAAAAGCCTCTTCTTCCCAATTCTTCTTCACCCAAATTTGAAATTTCTGACATTCAAGGCCCACCTTTACGTCAGCATCTATGATGAGCCATCTTCATCTTAGAATATCATCATGTCACTGAGAGTGGATGGTGTGTGGATAGAGAAGACTCACTGTTGACAATTTGAGTTTGATTTTATAAAAGTCTTCATGAAGCTTTTCAATTATTTTCTTTACCTCAGCCAGTTTCCTCAAATATTACTAAAATATAAAGTCCAGTAGAACTTAGATTTCACAGGGACAGGAATTTGCATGTATATTTTTGTTTGCCTATGCAGAACAGGGCCTGCTACCTGTTAGGTATGTGATGCATAATTGTTGGAAGAACAGGGTCTAAAAATGAAAGAAAGAGGTGAGACTTATTTAACGGGCTCTTCCCCCCCACAGCCCCCTTTATTCTTGTCCCACTGTACTTTTCTTTACCTAAAAATGGAAGTTTAAAAGGTGTATAAAGTTGATGAGAGAGAGGGCATTGGGCCACTTCTTCATGTTCATTACTTGAGCTTAGAGGGCCCCTCCCCCACACCCTACTCCAGCTGGCATGGCAGGTTGCAATAGCCCATAAAAACTGTTCACAGGAACGGCTTCTTCTCATGGAAACGCTAAGAGGAAGTCCCTGAAACGGCTTCACCTTCAGCTAGGATTTAGGAGGCTCTTATCCCCTAAGCTGAATGTAACCTAATGTATGACTGAAAAGCTGTAATGGTCTTTCCCTAACATCTTTGACAAACATCAAAGCCACATTTGCAAACGTTAGGTCCCACATACCTCTGAACCTGAAGTGGGGTCACTTCAAAGAAATCACATGGAGAAAAGATAAGGCATCCAACAAATGGAGGAATTTCTTCTAAAAGCCTCTCTGTCCCATGTGAGAAACACCTCTGGGGCATAATTTCCTCACCTATGTAAAAAAAAAAGCAATAATAATTTTGCTCAATAAATATTAGTTGCATGAAATAGTTGCTGTATGAAAGAGAAAGGACACTAATGTCTTAGTGACTCATCACATATGTTTTTGTTCCAGGACGCAGGCTCCAGCACGCAGTGAGGGCTTGTTAGTCTGAGACAGAGGACGTGGGACCAGTCTTGGTGATATTACTCATTCCGAGTATCTATTACTCAGAGTCCCCATTTCCCTTAGGGAAATAAAAATTCCCTTGTTCTCAAACATGCGAATGGGTTGATTAATCCTACCCATAAACACTTGGTGGGAGGCGTTGGGAAGACTGAGTTACTATAAGTACATGCCAATCACTTAGAACAATGCCTGTCTGGCACTTACTATGCGTTGTTGAAGCTGTGGCAGCAAGTCCTCCACGCCTGATGGCTCTGCAGATTCAACCAGCTGCAGACTGAGCATACTGGAAAAACAAATGTTACATGGTTGCTGACATATACTACGTAGTTAGACCTATGCTGGTTGCCTCTTATCACTGTTCTGTATACAATATAGTATAACAAGTGTTTATATAGCATGTAGATTGTACTGTGAGTAATTCAGATGATTTAAAGTGCACAGGATGATGTGTTCATAGATAATATGCAAATACTATACTATACTTTCATGTAAAGGAACTTGAGCATTTGCAAATTTTGGTATCCGTGGGGGTCCTGGAACTAACCCCAACAGATACCAAGGAAACAGCTGCATTTTCCTTATTTATGAATAATTTCTGTAAAATTCTGCAATAACACAAATCATTGGAACTAATGACATTCTGTTATTTTATCTTAAACTCTACAGCCTCTAATCTCATGTATGAACTCATTCAACCAATTAGCCAATCAGTTTTGGTGATGCAGATGGTGCCTGCCTTAGCTTAGTCACGGCTGTGTACAAAGGGAAGGAGAACATGGTTTAGGTGTTCATGGAGCTGACAAGAGCACTTACCTTATTCAGAATTTTCATTCACATGAAGGATATGAGGCCAAGACTCGTACTTGGTGCAAATAAATATAATGTATGTAGTTGCAGGGGGAAAAGACCTGTTTGAACCATTCATGATTTAATTGGATGTGACCAGAAGATTCAAAAAAGTCTTTATATTCTGTATCTCTGTGATTCTGTAATACTGTCCCTGAGCCTAGCATAATGGATGCATAGTGAGCCATACAAAAATAGAAGATATGTCTTTATTTTGCTATAACATCGAAGGTATTACTACATAAAATACCTTTCTTACTATCGCATCCGAAACTTGACTTTGTGAGCTATTAGCTCTATTAAGACAATCTGTATTGAGGGGCTATGCTTGAAAAGGCCCAGCAGTCTTCATAATCACACAGCGACAGAAACTGTGGATTGGTGTCCCCCCTACCCTGCAAGCCTCCTTCCCCTTGTCTTCCACATCACATACGCATAGCCAATGAGACAAAGGCAAAAACCTCAGAGGAGGGTCTGCGTTCCCAAGGAAAAGACTGAGCTCTGCCTCATTCTCCTGCTTGGGTCATGGACATGATGCCTGTGGTCGCAGGAGCCGTATGACGCCAGGATGAACGCCGCACGGGAGACTCAGAGGGGGAACGTGAAAGGAGGCTGGGCCCCGGACAGCACCACGAACGGTCCTTCCAGTCCCGACTGCCTTCCTTGGGCCTTCCTAGGACAGGAGCCAGAGAGGCTTCTTACCTCTTTAAGCCAATGAGGTGGAATTTTCTGCTCCCCTCAGCCAAAGACAAACAGAACGGAAGCAGCACCTCGCATTAGGACAGGCTGTTTTACTTTTACGTAAATGAAAAACCTGGAAATCTCAGTGGTTACACCACAAACATTTAGCTCTTGCTCACTGCGTGTCTCCTGTGGTTTCGGGTGACTCACTAAGGGCCTGATATCCGTGAGTTAGATCCGCATTCCAGGCTGAGCGATGGCAATTCCATGTCGACACATTCCCCTGATCACTGCATCAGGGAAAGGAGCAGAGCTGGAGGGTCGATCAAACACAGTTAAATACTCTGGCTGGAAGTGACGCACTTCCTGTCTGTACCCATCGCATTGGCCAAACCAAATCCCTTGGCTAGGACTAACTGGAAGAATGTATAGAACAATAACCTTACATACCTGGAAAGAGAAACCTGGGTGAGCAGTGCTAATGTCTCCCACATCAGAGATCTTTGTTCTTTGAAAACTAAGGGAATGATGTTATTGAAAACCAGGCCAGGAAAAGATGTTAAGACAGTTTGATAAAAGAGGTGTGCTAAAAGCAAAATCTTCCAGTCCCAATAGAGTGTATAACACCATCCTGTTATCTGTCATACGTGGTATTGGTTCAGAGTGGAATTTGCTAGCAATTGGCATAAAAGCAGGTGTGAGGTGGCTGAGTTATAGAACACAGTGGAACTTGGAGACATTCTCATTCACTCACTGGTGATTTTCCTCTAAACTTTGAATCTGCTGTGATTCTAAAGATGAAATAGGAAGAAATGCTGCTGATCTGCAATTGCTCAGGATACTCTCCAGCTGCCCTCTCAGCAGGCCCTGCTGTATAACTTGTTTTCTCATCATTGCAACTCCAGTAACATGATTTTAAAAAGTCTCTGCGAGTTGGGTAATAGAATTGAGTTGAGCCATGACTCAGAACACCAGGCTTTTATGTGCACTCAATGCACAGGTTGTCAGCACACTAGAGGGTAAATAAATGGCTCAATCTGCAAGTATTAGCCAATAAAATATGATTTTCTATGCGTGGTTATTGGGTTGCTATGGACATTCAGTGAGTGTAATAGGGAAGTGAGGAACTGTGTGGGGAAAAATCCCCTATCACAGGACTGGGTCTGCTGCTAAATATGATGCTTTGTACTGTAATGATCTTTGAAGACACCTGGGGCCTCTATTCCAGCCTTGACGCTTCCTAGTTGGGTGGCTGAGTCACCTCCTCTCCTTCAATATCAACTTCCTCATCTGTGCAATGGACATGGTATCGCCTATCGCACAAGATTTCTGTGAGGGTAGGCAATGGTAAGAATTTGAGATTTATTTGCTTTATTGTTCTCTCTTTTTTCTGGTAGGTTTTGTCTTTCTCAGTAGAGGGGAAATAATTGTGATTAGGTCATAGGAATAATTCTTTTTTTGATAATAGAATTTTTTAATGATTAAAAAATAGTTAAAAGAATTTTTTACTGTTATTCTGTTAGAGTTGTTATTATTTTTCCCCCTTTGCCCTCCTCCATCCATCCCACATCCCACTCCCACAGTCAGTCCCCACACTGTTGTCTGTGTCTGTGGGTCATTCATACATGTTCTTTGTCCAGTCCTTCCCTCTTCTTTCCACCTTTACTCCCCTTTCTCTCTGACTACTGTTAGTCTGTTCCATGTTTCCATGTCTCTGGTTCTATTTTGCTCATTAGTTTAATTTTTTAATTAGATTCCTCTTATAGGTGAGATCACAGTCTTTGTCTTTTACCGACTGGCTTATTTCACTTAGCATAATATTCTCCAGTTCCATCCATGCTGTTGTAAAAGGTAGGAATTCTTTCTTTCTGCTGTGTAGTATTCCACTGTGTCAATGTACCACAGTTTTTTGATCCACTCATTTACTGATGGGCATTTAGGCTGTTTCCAGCACTTGGCTATTGTAAATAACGCTGCTATGAACAATGGGGTCCATATGTTCTTCTGAATTGGTATTTTGATACTCTTTGGGTATAATCCCAGCAGTGGAATTGCTGGGTCAAAAGGCAGTTCTGTTTTTAATGTTTTGAGGAAAGGAATAATTCTTTTAAAATTCTTCTCTAAAAGTTCTCCTTTTAAAGTTTTATGCTTTATTAAAGCATTTCAGACTTAAGGGAAAAATCCAGTTCCTTTCTTCTCAGAAGTCCTTAGAAATTATGTGATTAAAGTTAACATTTGATTAGTTTTTATTTTGGGGGTGTCCAAATGCAGGGCTAAATGCAAATAAAAGATATTTTGATTAAAATCTGAACTTGTTCTATGAGAGGCTAGACTCAGTGGTGTCAAGGAAGAGCTATGAATTGAGACCAGACATAGACTAGGGAGAGGCAGGCAACAAACTGTTGTCTGGGCAGGACATGTACCATCAGGGATGATGCCTTATAGGCCTCAGATGATGCTTGAGATGGGTTCTGACCACACCAAAGTGCAGAAGAGTAAATCTTTGGCCAGGCAGATTGGGCTCAGGACACGGCCCCGAAGAAAGCAATGGTGCAGAGAGAAAGAAGAGCTGGAAGGTGATTTAGAAAGACAATAATGGCAATAATTACAGAAGTAAATATAGAGCTACCACATGATAATGTGCTAATGATAATAAAAATGGCTAGCTAGCATTTATTTAGGACATATTATGGGTTGGGTGTCATACTAAGTGCTTTATAATTGCTATCTCATTTAATCTTCAAAATAACCCTATGTGACAGTTTCTATTATATTTGTGTATGTGCCACTGATTTTTTTTCATTTTCCCACCACCACTATTCCCAACCCTGTCCTCCCCAACTTCCCACCCTCAATCCTACACCCCTTTGGCTTTGTTGATGGGTCCTTTCTGCATGTTCCTTGATGTCCCTTCCCTTTCTTTCCCCCGACAGTTTTTATTATTATCCCCACTTTATAGACAAGAAAACTGCAGCTTCTTCATTTCAAGTCAATGCAAGGAAGTGTGAGGTCTGTTCAGAAAAAGTCCAACCATTGTTAATATACTGAGAATGGTTTACGCAACATCGATGTAACCTGGCAGCCAAGGAGAGTGGACTGGAATGCGCATGTGTGAATAATGATGACTTCACTGTACTAGTCAGTGGGGGTGGTAGACGCTGTTGAGTGAGCATGTGTACCATGTGGCCATGGCATTCAAAATGACTGAGCTAGTAGAGCAACAAATCTGCAAAAGATTTTGTGTTAAGCTTGAACATTCCTCTGTAGAAACGATTTGGATGGTTCAGAAGGCTGCAGTTATGGGCAACTGGTGATTGGCATCTTCATCACGACAACGCATCCACTTTTACATCACATCTTGTGCAGAGTTTTCTGGTAAAACATCAAATCACCCAGGCGACTCAGCCTGGGTTTGGTGCCCTGTGACTTCTGGCTTTTCCCGAAACTAAAATCATCTTTGAAAGCAAAGGGGTTTCAGACCATTGATGAGATACAGGAAAATATGGCAAGGCAGCTGATAGCAATTGGGAGAACTGTGTGAGGTCCTGAGGTGCCTAATTTTAAGGGGACTGAGATGTCCTGGTCCTATGTTCTACATTTCTTGTACCTTGTATCTTCTTCGGTAAGTGTCTCTAATTTTCATATTACATGGCTGGATACCTTCTGCACAGACCTTGTAAATGGTCAAGTTGAAATGTGAACGGAGCTCTGCTTGATAATGAATTCGGTTTCTTCTCCCCTGCTTTGCTATGCTGTCCCCATATTGATGAGGTTGCAAAGTCCTTAGACTTCTCAAAAGAGCTACAGAGATCAGACATGAGACAGCAAAGGAATGAAGCTGGGAGAGTTAATCAAGTGCATAGATATTGGAGAGTTTCCCTGTCTTCTGTGAGGAAGGTAAAATTGCCCTGTGTCCGTGGCTGATTTCACCTGTCGGCACGGGGCATCTCTAGCTCTTTTCTGTCCTGGTTCTTTGCTTTCTGTTTGGCCACTCTTGTTGAGCATGGCTCTCACCACCATACACAATATAACCCATTCTGTTCTCTTAGTTACCTATACATATGATTTTAAAAAGTGATGGATGCTGAGGTAAGGAGCTGACAATATCTGAAAATTATGATGTCAAAGTTGGCCCTTTTCTTTCATCTTGTGAAATAGGGTGCTGAGGGAGAAGAGGTCTATTGCCTTAAAACTAGTACCTACTCTGTTCAGTGCCAGAGCAGTCTCATAGTCACCAACATTCTTAGCCAACAAAATCAATTTCAAAGTGATTCAAGTCTTTTATATGTATTCTTCTGTTTCCTAAGCCTGATGATTTTTAGAATCTCCACTCAATTCTAAGCATCTCCAGTTTCCTATCCCATACACTGCCTTCAGATATCTGTTCCCATATTTTTTTCTTCAAAATTCCCTCTGTGACTTCTAGCCTAAGTCTGCATATGCTTGTCCATTCCCTCTCGACCCTTTTTCTGCATTGCAAAGCTCCTCCTTTCATGGTGGAAGACACAAACAGAGTGAGAGGGCCAAGGTCAAACCCTCCTTAGTAGGCTGCTCAAGAAAAACCTGGGAAAACTCTGGTATTGATAACTTTTGTCCTGCAACACAAGCATGGCTGACCTCCAATCCTTGAAGTGTGGGTGGGGGCGGGAGTTGAGAGTAGGAAGGGCAGCTGCTTCCACATATGGCATAGACAGAGTTGTGGTGGCACCAGGACACCAGTTTGCCATCTTTGACACACAGGCCCTCAGTTTCTGATTATCCAGAGAATCATCAAGGCTATTAGTTTAAATTTAATTTTTCCCTGGAGAATGCTCTTAATATAAGCAGGCTCACCAAGGCAGCTCTCAATCATGCTCAAATATTCACCGAGGGACAGGTATGGTCTCTTGAAGTAATTCATACTCAACAGTCCAGAAAGAAGAATCCCCCCAGTAGGAAAAATGAAGGTATCTTTCTCCATATAATACCAAAATATATTATTGCTTTGAGCCAAACACCTACCGTTTATGATTGTATCTCATTAAGGTTGCTTAACCCTCGCGTTGCTGCAACCTTGCTGAGGGCCGAAGGCAAATGTTTATTAATTTGAGGCCAGATGGAAAGCTGGATAGATTTTACTATTATACCCAATAGAGCACTATTTGAAAAATATAACTGATGCTTAGCAAATCAAATGCATACTTTGATTGCAGTACTTTCCTGCTCAAGTGTACTGCATCATTTTCTGTAATGAAGTCAAGTTGCCAAAGTTGGGATTCAACTAAACATTTTAAGGTAAGAACTTGTAGATAATTCTAGATCTATGTGTACAGTTTTAAAAAGGGATGTGATAACTATATTTTTGGGAGAGGGCTTATTTGTAGGAAAAAGCAAGACATATACTATTGGAGTGAAAAATAGGAAAAATAACGTTGACTTAATCTACTTTTCCACTCATATAAATAAGGAATATATACAAGCTGACCCAGAGTTCAGAGGTATCATAAAATAGAAGAATTTATGTGTGAACCAAGAGATTGTTATAATATATACGCCTGGTTTTGTTGAATAAACTACAGCAATAACAACAATAATAAAGGAGGCCATAAATGACTAAAATAGCAGAGTAACCAGAAACCTTACTGTGATCAACAATTAACAGCTTCCCCATAAAACCTTTTATCTTCATGCCACAAATGTAGATAAAACGAAGAAATTTATGTTTCATGTTTGAGGCACTGACTGTTAACTTATGCCCACAATCCATTTCTCCCAATTTTCCTTTAGTGATAGAACCTATCAGATTTTACTGGTACATTGCTGGCCAGGTGATAACTAAATTCCTGAGACTCTCCTGTGATTAGCTAAGGCCATCTGGCTAAGTTCTGGATGATGAGATGTGAATGGATGTGAACTGTGTAACTTCTACCAAATGCCCTATAAAATGAAGCTGGCATGCTTGTACTCCTTGCCTCTTGCTTGCTGGCTGCAGACATGATGATGACAGTGGAGTGGCCACCTTGGAGGCAAAGATGGAGATGGCATGTTGACAATGGTGGGGTTGCTCTCCTAGACCTTGTCTACACTTCCTGGACCACTGCATGGAAAAGAAAAGAACTTCCGTCTTATGGAACTTATGTGTTTTTTATTCTCTTTGTTATAAGAGTTTGGACTGTGCCACAATTACTACAGAATTCTAACATTTTGTGCCCATTCTTTGGGAGAGGGTTGTCCATCAGCTATCAGAATCCTTCAACAGAGGCGCTGGAAGGAGAAGGATCCGCAGGTGAGTGTACTGTGTCTTGTAAATGGTGACACGAATAAAGAAATATCAGAAGAAAAAGCAAGATTAATTTCATGTAAAACATCAGGGAAAGCTTCACAGACAAGGCGATGAGGCACAGAGGTTTAAATGATAAGCTGGCATCTGCCAGCTGGGGAGTATCTGAACTAAGACTTGAAGAATAGTTTACAAAAGTAATTTGGGACCTAGCGTAACATGACCTGACACTAAAAGGAATTTACCCTTACTTTTCCCAGTGCCTAGGAAATGATCAACTGGGGAACTTAATTCAATTTCAGCGACTTAGGTTTTCAAGGCTACTCAGCTGATATCAAGCTAGTATATAGACCATGCAAGAAGTGACATTACTTTTATTTCACCTTCATTTCTAGAATGCAACCATTCTAGAAAGAACTCCAAACACATGGGAGTCATCACAAGCTCCCCAGCAGGTCCTAGACTCTAACTTCCATCCCTCTAGCACTGTGAGGCAGTTCAAAGCCTTGTCTGAGCTCTCAGCTGATCACCTCTTTCAGATATACTGGGCTCCCATTCTGTGTTTGCCCTTCTAGACTCACTTCCCACTCCTTTCTGACCTACTTCATATTCTTAAAGACTGATCCCCTACAAGTGGCATCAGTAGGCTTCCTTTCCCTCAGGGTATTGTTTAGGTTTAGACAATGGGAGGCATCATCAGAAGACAGGAAGACAGAAATCAAGAAGTTTAATCTCTCAACCCCTTCTCTGCTGGCTCCTGAGTTAGCGGTGGCTACGTTCTACTGAAGCCACGACCTCCTGCAGCTCTCTCTTGTTTCTGTAACTACTTCCTTTTTCTGCCCCGCTAGGGCTACCACTGATCACGGCAACCTGAGAACCTGTTACTGTTAGTCCTGAGCTATTCCCTCACCCCTCACTGGTTTCTCTTTATCCTACCCACACCCTGTAAATTGCACCTTCATTGATCGCTCATCAATGACACCATTTAAATTTGCCGTGTGTGTTCTGCTGGTCCCTTATCAACATAAGTCTCAAGTGCTGAGCTTTTCTGACTGGATATCTACCTTCTCACCGGAACACGTATTTCCCTTGTTAGCGGGGCAATATTTTTAAGCTGAACTTTTATATATTTTGTCTAGTTTTCCTAGTTATTCTTATCAGGGGAATAACTAGTATGTTATTACTTAATATACTGTTCCTGGAGGCAAAAATTCCCATCACCCTTGAAGTTATTTAAGTTTTCTCATACATGATTTTGTCTCGAAACACTCAATTCTTAATTTTGTATATTCTTGCGTATATCAATGGGGCTGTTCTGCATACAGGCTTCTGTGATGTGCTTTTCTCGTTGGCTATTCTCAAACAAGTTCCTGTTCTTCTGTTGACTGATCACTCTTCATCTTAATTTTTTCCTCATTTCTTGGTCTCAATGTCATTTTGCCTCTGTATTTTGTCTTCTGTCTTTCACCTAGCCTTCTTGTTTGACACATGTGACATTCGATTTGGGATAGTTTCTCTACCTGTGCCTTTGGTACCTCTTCAAGACTCCTCTCTTGGCAGGTCTTACCATATTTGTCTCTTGAATTACTTGGCTAAGATGTTCCACCCCATTCCCCCTCATCTTCAAGGCCCTGCCTCCTGGATTCTGTTTCCTTCAGGTATTTAAGTCAATACCTACTTTTATCCCTATCTTGACAGTAAAAAACTTACTTAGTCAAGAGAAGATTTAGATGTAATGTAATTGTTTTTTTCCTCTTGTTTGGGTAATGACTATGCTTTTCATTCATAAAATGTAACATTATGAAAGAGGAAGAACACACTGGTTTTTTTGTAAGTTGTCTTGAAAACAAATGAGCAAACAAAAGTGAAACAAACTCATAGATACAGAGAATAAATTGGTGGTTGCAAGATGGAAGGGGGTGTGGGGGATGGGAGATACAGGTGAAAGAGATTGCCAGCTATTAAAATAGCCACAGAGACACAAAGTACAGCAGAGGGAATACTGTCAATAACACTGTAATAAGTATGGATGGTGTCAGATGGGTACTAGTTGGAAAGTATAGAAATGTTTAATCACTATGTTGTACACCTGAAACTAATATAATATTGTATGTCAACTTTAATTGGAAAATAAATTAATTTAAAAAAAGAAAGTTCACACATACAAAACAGGTTAAAAAAAGACTGTTGATTCTTTTTCTAAAGGATTCATCATGTGATAAATTAAAAATAACAAACTTCTTTAGTGAGTTATTAAAAAATCAATTTACACTGCTGGCCAGTCACTCTTTTCATAACATGCCTTTTATTTAATAACACCAATATTGATTTTTCCCCTGAGAGAACAATGAAATAAATGGTTATGATTTTAGACTGCGAGCATCTTTTACCGAGAAGCAAAGATATACAGAACTGCGAGAATTAATGTAGCAAAAGCACAATAAAAACATAACTTTAAATGATTTCTTAAAGTGGCAGGTGTTAAATCTTAGGAAAGGATGGTGTCATTGTGGGTGTTCCGAGTTACAAGCTCCCGGATGGAGAAACACGTAACATTCCGACGGTCCCTGTGTTGGTCCTGAGCCCTCCCTCTTCACTTCTCATTTTCAGGTGGCACCAGGGATGTGCTCCAAACCGTCAGAAGCACAGCACAGTCTAAGCTTGTTTACCAGCTGAGAACTGCTTGTGAGTCACGGAGGTAAAACCAATAAAGAGTTAGATTTCAAAAGAAATATATATGAATGTGAATAAGTTATACTTACAAATATGGAACAGTATCAGTGTAACTTCTGTTATAATCATTCAGTGAATTCTCATGGTATAGGTAAGGTTGAAAAACTAAATGCAAATATATTCTTGAAACAGAAGTGATATAGTATCAAAAAATAATTTCAAGCCCAAGTTGTTTTAAGATATATGGGAAACTGAAGTGGGCTGGGGGGGTTGGAATTAAAGTAGGCTAAATCCCCTGCTTTATATAGTGGATAGTAAAAAATACTATTTCATTCTTGAGAATCTTAAACTTGGAATATTACTTAAAGAATGTTTTGGAATACCTTAATGGTAAAAATCTGTAGGCAAAAAATAAACACTGTTTGTAACTTTCAAAAGATTAGAGAAGAAAAAATCCTATAAAGACAAAAGAATAGTAAGGAAACATTAAAGATAAAAGCATGAAACCAGATAACATAGGACCAAATATTTAAATTACGACAGTAATAGATTAAAATCCTATTAAATGGCTAAGCTTCTCACCTTCACTTAATCAAAGAGTTAAATGTAAAAAGATTGCCACCTATTTTTTTTCCTAATTTTTAGCCTGATTTCAAGATAGGCAAGGCCTTTCCATTCATAAGCATATTAGAAATATTGGTTTGCCCTAAACTATTAACACATTTGATCATTTATGTGAATTTATCCTATACTGTACAATAACCGAAATTAAAGACAAATCACAAGCTGAGAAATCTATAACAAATATGAATGTTACAATTCCTAATATGTAAAATTCTTACAAATCAATGATTAAAATATAAAGACCCCCTAATATAAATAAAGTACAGAGAGGCTAAAAAGTGGGCAAAAAAATTAAAATATTAGTGGAGAATAACTAAAATAAAATGTTTAATTCACTATTAACCATGGAAATACAAATGTATCATTATAAATTTTTACTTATCAAATTGTCAAAGATTAAAAAATAGTGTTATTTGATGCTGATAAGTATTTGCCAGGACTGATACTATTTTATACTAGTTGAAGTATTAACTGGTATGTGCTTCTGAAAAGTAATTTGTCCATGTATATCAAGAAGAATAAAGTTTTCTATTCTTTTACACAATAACTTCACTTCTAGGAATTTGTTACAAAGAAATAAGCAGAGGTGTAGAAAAATGGTCAATGTGTTAGGTTACAATTAGGACATTCATTTTAGCACAAATTATTACAGAAAAAATTGGATTAAAGAATATCACGGGAAGGAATATAATTAAGTTATTAAAATTACATTTCCAAATAACAATTCCTTGTAAGATAAAAAACAGGTGACCAATTTTTTGTAAAGTTCCCTTTAGTTTTTTTTTTTGGACATTTGTTTTGTTTCTGTTTTCTTTTACATATGTTTCCAAAATTTCTTCGATGACCATATATTCCTTTCACAATTGCCAAAATTGTTACATCAATAATCACCATGCAGTAGCTTCTGTCAGGGCTCTTGTTCCTGTGTACTCGAATAATAAAATCAAAAAGAAGTTAGGAGGAATGTGGACATCACCGTCATGCACTACCTCCTCATTCAGCCATGTCTGGCTGAGGATGTTAACCGAGTCATTGTAAGGCTGACCATTCTACTCTTCTGCTCACTGATACCAAAAGAAGTAACTGAGACAGTGACATAATCAGGAACAGTGAGGAGCCAAACTTGACCAGTTCTTTTTTGATTTAATCTTAAGACAACCCTCTTCCCACACTTGCAGGTATCCAAGTTTTAAGACACTGTGCTATGCTGGTCCCTTAAGGCCGCTTCTGGTTGCTGTAGTTACAGGAATCATAAAGTAGCTTGGGTTTTGGGTCTCCAAGGTATTTTTGAGGTTATAAGTAAATACCAAAGCCCAATATGATGTTGATAAGTCTGAGGAATCATCAGAGAACTATCGGAGGCAGAGCGTCTAGGTTGGGGAGAGCAGCTCCTGTTGTCATCTTCTGTTTCACTGGGACCACTTGCCTCGTGACATTCTGGGAATACTTTCCCAGGTCATTCTGAAAGGAGAGTTTTATGAAAAATATATCAAACATCAGGTTGATAGCATCCAGTCAAAATAAAAATAAGATTTTGCTTAAAATATTTTTTCAGCATCCTTTTCTGTTGATTAGGTGCTGCCAAATGATGAGTTTAACAGGCTCTTTTGCCAAATTCCAATCATGTGATTTTATTATGAGAAAAATCAGTCTTCAGTGAGTAAACAACTTAGATGAAATCAAAGTTCTTCCCTCCCTCCTTCCCTTCATCTTTTCTTTCCTCTCCCTCCATTCCTCCTTCCCTTTACTCATTCCTTCTTAACTTCTTTTTCGTTTGCATATGGCTGTCCCACTGCTTGGTAAAATTATATTCATTCTTCAAGGCAAAAAGCTTCACTGTTTTCTTGATTCTCAACCTCAGGGAATAGGAAGAGCTTTTCCTTTTCTGCTCCTGCAGGACTTTGGAGATGATGTTGGTACATGCCTCACATGTGTCAGGGCTGAGTTGTGTCTTTTCCACTAGACCATGGGCAGGGCCCATGTTGCCCTTGGATTATATCCCCAGAGCTCAACCTGGTCTCAGCACAAAGCTAGTCCTTCATGAACGAGGGGGGTGAAATTCTGTTTTCTGGTGATGTCATGCCTATCAAAAACTTATAGACCTTCCTTGTTATTTCATTTGTGGGAAATCTTTGAGAAATGAGAGAAGAAAAATGTCCAAGAGCTTTGCACTCAGCTATTTATATTTAAATACCTGGAGGGAACAGTTCTAATCCCTCCAGATTTTGAAATAAATATTGGAAATAGATAATGTCCTCTATTAAAGACAATCAGCAATGATTATTTTGAACAGAACAAGGTTTAAAAGTAGGTAACAGTTTCTTTTTTAGATTTACTCCCCATTTTTATCAATAAGATTTAAAAAAATAGTGTGAACTCTTTGGTGAAACTTAAATTATAGCTGAGCTTTTGATACAGATTTTTTCTTCTTGCAGGACATTTTTTTTCTTTACTTGGACATCACATTTCCATGGGATGAGAGAGATTTCCATAGGGAAAGGAAATGGCTCCATGTAGTTATTTCTGCCTCTATTAGTAGGAATAAATGAATACAAAAATATTTTGACAGTTATTTATTACTTGCCTCTAAAGAACATGCATTGTAGAGAAATTATACTTATGTAATTGGCTATGATTTTTAAAGTTTTGTATTTGCATTTCCATAACAAAAACAACTGAATTAGAAACCTTTTGAAAATTTTAGATATATATTGTTTGTCAGTTAAAATCGTTTTGTGGTAGGACTAGATTATGAGGGAAAGAGACCGAGGTTAGTGACTAAGCCCACACAGTTTACTTTAGCCAGGCAGCCTGCTAACAGCTTGTCAATAAGTTGGCATAGACATTTAAAGAATCTGTTCTAGGTGAGAGAGTATAAGATGCTGCGGTAAGTTTAACAATACAAGACATGTGGCCATTCTCTCCCAGTAGGCTGCTGAATGGAGAATGCTGTTTTGATGAAGAAGCTAGGGAGCACTGTATAAAAGATGATTCTTTGAAGAGTGAGGTTATGGCATGCTTCTGTTGCTTGTGTTGTCAAACAGATGCCCTATTTGATTAGGTGCATTTTAGTGCTTCATAGAAATCATATTCTATTACTGTAACACTCAAAGAGCAGAAACAGGTTAGAGAGGGAGACAATGCCAATATTCAGTAGACATGGGGTAGAGGTTGGATCCCTTCTATGGGAACGATGAGAGAAGATCAATTGTAGCAGCTGCAGGGACCATGATGGATCCAACCAGTGTGATGGATCAGTCTCTATCTGGAGCAATACCGATAGTTGTGGTGGGGGGGTTGGGAGGAGAGAGAGCACACAGAGAAGCTCATGCTGACTCTTGAAGATTCTAGTGGAAAAGTCACAGCTCCGATGGTTTCATCTAAGTTCACTAGAGTGAGACCCTTCACACAGGAAAGAGCAGCCAATATTGGGAGTCAATCACAGATGTCCCTCTGGAATTTCCTCACCCATCTATGTCTATTGAATCAGTGTTTTTAATTGTTGAAGATCTTAGGGCCCAAGTACTATAGTTTCATTACCTTTTAGTCGATAAAAATGCATTATAGTGGATCAGTGTGATGTTTTCTCTAGGAATGAGATGACGGAGTTCTCTTCATACTATCGTTTGGCAGTGAAGGAGGGCAATAGCTGAGGAAAGAGAATGAACGTGAACTCCTATGGACCTGTGCTGATGAGAACTGTTACAGACCTGTGCTGATGAGAACGTCTTTTTGATCCTCTTCCTGATGGTATTGAAAATAATGCATTTACCAGATCCATTAGCACATACCAGCACCAGAGACCTAGATGGTTTGTTCTAGTGAAGACATCACATCTGGTATACCACAGCTGCAATAAGGGCTACCACAGGTAGTCTCCAATCATCTGTCATGATCTCCTGGGTTAATGCAGAGGCTACACTTCATAACCTTTAAATTTTTGAGAGTGATACTAATCTCTGATGATCTACCTCACATTTGGTTTTGCATCTGATTTACTACCTTGGCTGAGGGTTTGACCATTGCTATAGTGATGAGTATTGCTTTGCAGATCAGGGATCTCCCGGGAGAGCTGTATTGCAGCTGTAAGTATCCAACCCAGATATATACAAAGGGACTAGGGACACGACAACAGGATGATTCCTTGGGACTATTGAACCTATTATGACATGGAAATGCGCTAAGACTCTATTCATAGCCTGTCTCTGCAGATCTCCATTTTTAACAGATGGGTCATGATGACAATTTAATTCCCTTAGTGTGACCATTCAGATCGTATATACACCAGTTCTCAAAAGAACTACTTATTTTTTTCTCCCTGCTTTGGTTCATATAGTAAGTGGCCATATATATGTGCGTGTGTATATACATATGCATGTATATAGCTTTGGAGAAAGATTTGGGGAATCTTAATCACATATACTTCCCGTAGTGCACAGTCCTTTATGTGGGTTCCAGATTCCCCTTCAATTGATGGTATCTGGGACTAAAAACTGGCTCAGATCTGGGGAGTGGAAGAGGGATCATGATTTTCCTGTGCAGCAGTAGCTCATCAGCACTTAGCAGCTTGTTTGTGCAAGTCATGCTGTGTTCTTGTTGACTGCTCAACTTATCTAGCTCTTAGGAACCCAATGGTCTATTAGTCCCATGTTGCCATCCTAGCTTCTGCCTATTACAGTAATTATATCCATCTTTCCTCTGATGAGTATGTGCAATACCATCTGATGTTTCAGAATACCATCATCTACATTGCCCTTTTGACAGGAAGGAGTGGAGTTTTCATGGCAACATGTCCTATCATCAGCCTGAGATACAGAGGATAGACATTACTCAGATTCTCAGCAATGCCACCGTTCCCCTCATTAATGCATTCCTTATTGACTCAGTGAAGTAATTGTTTTTTCTCACTCCCTTAAGATCATAATGGCTCATAGGTTCTCTGGTCTCACATAATGATATGCTTTTGTTTGCTCACTGCTCGGAGCCTACCGATCTCTTTTTCCATACTCTGCCAAGACAGTTCCGATGCCTTCATAATATTTAGTGTAAGTCATCAACATGTCCAACAACCTGTAGGTAGTCATCCCAGCAGCATGTGAGAACAATATTCAGGGGTATGTAACCGCCCCACAATCAATATGCTAACGCAATTGTTCTCAAAATTGAGTCTACATCAGAATTCCCTGGAGGGCTCCTTAGAACACAATTTGCCAGACACCGACCCAGGGTTTCTGATTTAGAAGGTCTTGATTGGGCCCAAAAATTTGGACCTGGGGATGCTGATGGTGGTAGTCCAGGGACAATATGCTGAGGACCATTCGGCCCGAATATAGGGTAAAGTCATCACCCAGCCTTGTGTTCTCCATGTTGCCTCACCCAAATCTACCCTGAGGTTGAAGGCTGTCGGTTGGTGACACAAACAGGCACTGTTTGATACAGTTTAGGTAAATAAGAACATATGATAAGCATATTTTAGTATGCATTTTTGGTTATATATTTAAAATGACACTACGTTGATGCCTAATACTTGTGTGGGGGTTAGTTCTGATTCTTTTTCTGCCCCAGTTTTTATTTTAGGGTAGATAGGTGACGACGGGAAATGTTGTCCATTTCAGTGATGGCCAAGGTCTGTCCTGACTGCCCTCTGACTGGCTTCTCCATTTAGGGAGACTAGGCCCTCAGTAGGCATTGTAACAATTCATATTTAAAAAATATAAACTAGAAAATATCATTTCCCAAGTTAAAATTTTGTGATTTTATATATAACGTTTCAGTCACTGAATGTATTCCAAGATAATAAAATGAGCTAAAATAGAGTTTTTGAGGAAAACTGACAGTGAGAAATTTACTGTCCAATTAATGTTCAGATTTGGCTCTTCACCTCAGTTTACCACTCCTCCTCATAAGTCAGCTTGTCTAGGTACAGGCTACCAAGATCAATTGCTGTGAATTTCAGATGTTCAGCAAGCTGTCAGATGCTGCTTGGGCGTTTCCAGGGAAACAGCTTTGCTTATCAGCAGTTGTCTCCACAGACTTTAAATACACCATTTCCTGGATATAGAAGCAATCAGCTAGGATACTTGTACCACTGAAAAGCCCACAAATCTTATTTAAACTATACTACAGACAAAAATAAAGGCGTTTCACAATCTTCTTAATTTGAAAGATAGTTCCAATAAAAATTAGATAATTGAGATTCCTGCATTTACAATACAAATGAAGGGCTTGTACATAACACCCTTAAAACATTGAATAATCTAGTTTAAACACAATGCTTGAATTTTAGAGAATTCTCCTGCATCATGCATTATGTTTAAGCATGATATTTTTTAAGAAGATTATTTTTGAAAATTTATGACATACTATTTTAATCCCGCATGTAAATTAATTGAAACACCACGTCAAACTTGGGAACATGATTCCTAGCATCTTGAATTTTAGTAACATTTGAAAATGTATGGTCCTGCATAATGTTTAAAATTGTTCATACAGAAGAAAATTAAGTGTATTCAGAAAAAGGCTAACTGAATTAAATGCACTCCTCTGACAGTGTAGGGACATTTTCATCACAGTCCCCCTGTCTGCAATGAGCATTTATCTGGCAGCAAACTTGACCAACAATTGCCAGTGGCTCCCTGCAGGGTTGCCCGGGCCACCTGGCTCTCTTTAAACCCATGGTGGGTGTGCGTACAGATCTATCCCAAAGCTCTGAGAATAAACCAGTAGAGAATGCACGTCAGCCTATTACTGATTGGTTAATCTTTAACATAACCGTTTATCTTAAAGGTTTTAATTTTTTTTTACTTTTTCTTTGCCAGGAAATACATTAATAAGCAAGCTAAAAGGGCAGAGAAGCAAATGGTGCCAGTTTGGGAAGGTGGTTTTAGATTAATTTTGTTTTCTTTCTAGCTGGGCCTAATTTTGTGTAATATCTTTACTGTGTTTGGGTCATATGAAGGAAAATATGTTTATATTTATAATTTCCAGAGGATTACAAAATAGTTGGAAAGTGAAACCTATTATATAAGAAACAGAACAGTAAACAGAAGTTATAACCCTGCTAACAGCTACATTGCTTAGTTCAAAGAAACATAGCAGTGAGTTATAGTCAGAGAAAGCTTCATGAAAGGACAGAAACCCCAGTTAGGCCTTGAAAAAAATGTAAGATATTTTTAGTACATATGGGTAATAAGGAGAGGTACCAAAACTGCAAAATTTATAAGACTGATCCTAATACCTCTTTAAAATGGATGTTTTTCTAGAAATGTATTGAAAGGAAATCTTTGGAAAGATGAACAAAGGTATGTGTACACGTTGATTCATGCCATCTTTGTTTACACCCATTTAAATGAAACTCAGAGGAGGATTTATAATAATTAAATTATAATATTCTCATTCAATTTACACATTGTACATGAAGCCAAGTTCTAGAGATCTGCTCTACAACACTACAATTATAGTCACCATTGCCTCGTTGTACGCTCTAAAAGGTTTTAAAGGATACATCTCACGTTGTGTTCTTAAGACACATACACGTGCACAGACACACACAGAGGCAGTGTCATTCCACAGCCCAAGCTCAAAAACACTAACCCAATTGTGACATTGAAAAAGGCACCAGAGCACCATTTCTGATTGACTGGGTGAAGTGAAATTTCTTACAAACCATTCAACACACCAGCTTCCGCACCCTCAGAATTCTGTAGTAGTTTCCCATCACTATATTTGTTGATAAAATTAAATCCCTAAGTCATCTTCACACAAATTATTGGCAAACTACATTATACATGACTGAAGCTCTATCCACTGATAACCACTCCCCACCTCCCTCTTCCCGAGCCCCTGGCAACCATGACGCTGTTCTCTGTTCTTATGAGTTTGACTACTTTAGTACCTTGTACAAGAGAGTCATGTGGTATTTCTCCTTCTGTGGCTGGCTTATTTCACTTAGCATAGCCTCTCACAGGTTTATCATGTTGCTTATGACAGGATTTTCTTCTTTTTTAAGGCGTAATAGTATCTTACTGTACATGACGTTTGCCCAGAAAGTATCCAGCCACATGCTAGGAAAAATAGAGACAGTTTATTGAAGAAGATACAAGGTACAAGAAACATTGTACGTAGGACAATGAAGCCTCAGTCTCCTTCAAAGTACACACCTTGGGACCTCACGCAGTTCTCCTAATTGTTATCAGTGTATTTTTCCTGAATCTCATTGACAGTCTGAAAGGGAAACCTCTTCCCTTTCAAAGGTGATTTTAGTTTTGGGAAAAGCCAGAAGTTGCAGGGCACCAAATCTGGGCTGTAAGATGACTGAGTCATCTGGGTGATTTGATGAGTCACAAAAAAATTCTGCAGAAGACATGATGCATGAGCAGGTGTGTTGTCATGATGAAGCTGCCAATCACCAGTTGCCCATAGCTGCAGCCTTCTAAATCATCTGAATAGTTTCCACAGAGGAATGTTCAAGCTTAATATATAACTTGATGCAGATTTGTTGTTCTACTTGCTCAGTTATTTTGAGTGTGACAGCCACACAGTACACATGCTCACTCAATGACATCTACTGTCCCCACTGACTAGTACAGTGAAGTCGTCATTGTTCACACATCACATTCCAGTCCACTGTCTGTGGCTGCCAGGTTACAGCAATGTCATGTAAACCATTCTAGTTATATTAACAATGGCTGGACTTTTTCCGGACAGGCCTCGTATATCTACCACATTTTTATCATCGATCCATCATGGATATTTAAGCCTATTGTTGTATCTTGACTACTGCGAACACGGGAGTGCAGATATCTCTTCGCGATCTTGATTTCAATTCTTTTGGCTACATACTAGAAGTGGGATTGCTGGGTCATATGGTAGGTACATTTTTATTTTTTTGAGAAGCCACTATACTGTTTTTCATAGTGGCTGCAGCATTTTATATTCCCACCAACAGTGTACAAGTATGGCAATTTCTCCATATCCTTGCCAATGTGTTATTATTCTTATTAGTCAGTAATAGCCATACTAACAGGTAATCTCATTACCTGTGAGGTAATCTCATTGTGATTTGATTTGCATTTGCCTGATGATTAGTCATTTTAGTACACCTGCTGGTCATTTTATGTCTTTTTTGGAGAAATGTCTATTAAAGTCCTTTGTCCATTTTTTAGTTGGGTTATTTGTTTTCTTATTGTTTTTTCTATTAAGTTGTAGGAGTTCCTTAAATTTTTAAAATATTAATTCTTTATCTTATATATGGTTTCTAAATATTTCTATAATTCCATAGATTGCCTTTTTACTCTGTTGATTATTTTCTTTGCTGTCCTGAAACTTTTTAGTTTAATGTAATCCCACTTGCCTATTTTTGCTCTTGTTGCTTATGTTTTTGTTGCTTTATCCAAGGAAATCATCAAGAACAACATCATAAAGATTTTCCCGTATGTTTTCTTGTAGGAGTTTTAAGTTGTCAGGTCTTATGTTTGAATCAGTAACCCATTGTAAGCTGATTTTTTTGTATGGTGTCAGATAAGAGTCTAATTTTATTCCTTTGTGAATATCCATTTTCTTAACATGATTTGTTAAGGGGACTGTCCTTTTCTCACTGTGTATTTTTGATGTCTGGGTTGAGGATCTGCATATCTATGAGCACGGGCTTATCTCTGGGTTCTCTATTCTGTTCCATATGTGTCTGCTTTTATGCCAGTAACATAATGTTTAATTACTATAGCTTTGATATGTATATTTTGAAATCATGAGGTATGATTTTCCTCCGTCTTTGTTCTTCTTGCCTAAGATTGCTTTGGCTACCTGGCATCTTTTGTGTTTCCACATGAATTTTAGGATAGTTTTTTCTATTTCTGTGAAAAATACAATGGGAATTTTGATAAGGATTATATTGAATATGTAGATTGCTTTGGGTAATATGGACTTTCAAGCAATGTTAAGTTTTCCAATCCATGGAGAGGGGATGTCTTTCAATTTATTATGTCTTTTAAAATTTCTTTCAGTATTTTATAGTTTTCAGTGTAGAAGTGTCTCACAGCTCTGGTTAAATTTATTCCTAAATATTTTATTCCTTTGATGCTGTTGTAAATGGGATTGTTTTCTTAATTTCCTATTCAGATAGTTCATTGTAATTGTAAAGAAATGCACCTTATTTTTGGACATTGTTTTTCTGTATCCTGCAAGTTTACTGCATGTTATGTCAGCACTCTGAGTGAGGTGAGACAGAAATCAGTCCCTCAGGCAGTGCACCAGAGGGTCGGGACTTTGGAAGTATGCTCCACTCCTCTCTTCCTACAAGGGGCGAAGCCTCGAGTTCTTTACCTTCTCCCAGTGCATCAGAAATCTGCCAGCTGCAGCACACTTGTTCAGCTCTGAGCTGTGCCAGCTTGGAGGAGAGGCTGATGGGACATTGCCTTTTTTACCCAGGTGAATGTGGCTATCCTTGGTTTTGGTTTTGTCTGGAGTACTACAACTTCTCAACTGGATCCTGGACTTCTCATAAAAGTATTTTGGCCCATATATCATTGTTATATCCCTGTTTCTGTTGGGCAAGGAGGGCTGAAACTTCTTATTTGACTATCTTGCTGATAAATGGTCAACATTGCCTGTGTTTGAATCCATGCTCTGTCACTTAACTCACTCTGTGACTTGAATCAATTCACTCGACCTTTCTAAGCCTCACATTTCTTATCTGTAAAATGGGGATGATAGTGACATCTACCAATAGGCTTTCATCAGAATCTAATATCTGCTAGGCCATTAAGAAAATGATAGGTATACAGTAAAATCTTGCTAAATGTTGGCAATAATTTATTTCATTATTATTATAGTTATATCCTGGAATGCTGACATCTCTGAATTTAATTATTGCCCGTATACTGACCCTAATTAACAAACGCCTTTAACTTTGACATTACTATTTTTGCCCTCCAGATTTGCTTACTTAACGTCACCTCCAAGTTTAACGTATGGTGACCGCACTTATGACTGTCCCCTGAAACTTTCTTCTCTGCCAGTGTTGCTCATATTAATGAATGGTACAGTCATCCACCTACTGGTATAAGCTGGAAACATTGGTGTCACCCTTAATATCCTTTTCCTTTAAGTGCCATATATGTCCTTCATCAAGTTTTGTTAGTTTTACCTTCCGAAAAAACACTCTCTTAATATTTTTCTGTTCTCTAACTGCAACATCACTGCTTTGGTATAAGCTGCCGTCACACCTTGCCTGATTGAACTAATTCCCCAAAACCTCTCTTTGTGTCTCCTTTGTCCACTTAGCCCATGCATTTTGTGAACAGAAGTCAGGACAATGCAATGGCATATCCAATCCTGTCACTTGCCTATCTAAAACCCTTTGGGGACTACTTATTATTCTTATGATAAGACGTATGTTATTAACAACATTCCAAGTATCTCAGTATAATCTGGTCCCTTTCAATGTCTTTAGGGTCATCTTGTATCTCCCTACATCTTACATTCCGGGCTGCGGCCATCCTGGCCCTCTTTCATTTCCTCCTATACGATATGAATATTTTTGCTTCAGGACCTCTGCGCAGTGTACGTGCTACTCCTTTTGTCTGGAATCCTTTCCCTCCGTCACCCACAACACATCCATAAATCTTTCAGGTCTCAGCTTAAATGTGATCGCCACTGGAAAGTTTCCCCTGATTCCATTGTCTAGATCAGGGTCATATTCTTATTCTCAGTATAGTTTATATTTAATTCTAAAATCACTTACTGTAGTTTTAATAAAACAGTTAATTATGTACTTATTGATTTAATTGTATTGGTAGATATCCTTTTCCAGGCAGAAGGTAGGCCTTAGGAGAGCAGGGATTATGTCTGTCTTATTCTCGCTCTGCCTTCAGCATCTCCGTGATGTCCAGCAAAAAGATGGCTCCTGATGAACATTCACTAAATGATGAATAAAGGAATGGGTGATGTGCTAGCTGAGTTGAGTTTTGAAGAACATGCAGAAGTTATGTATAACTTCACCTGCCTGGGGATGCAGAGGGTATCAGGGAATACTGAAGGTAAGGAGGCACTGGAAAGAAAAAACGCAAGATGCAGGGAGATGACTATAGCAAGAGATGAGGCGGATCCTCATGCAGAAGTAACGAAAAGCATTGCAGGTCATTCTAAGACAGATGGGTTTTACCCGGAGGGCAGTTGAAAACTGTACCAGGAATTTAAATAGCTAAGTGTCTGGATCAGATTTGGGCTTCGGCATAAAAACTTAGCAGAAGTATAGAGAATGGATTGGGCAGAAGTAAATTTTGGGACAGGGAGTATAGAGAAGAGATTTGAGAGAAGTAAATTTTGGGACAGGGAGAACAATTAGAAACCTGTTAGACTAATTGGCTTGAGAAATTATGGTAGCTTGGACTAAAGCAAGTGCATAGGAATGAGGGATGAATTCTGAAGATGTTAAAGGGGCCTATTTGAGAGCACTTCATTGCCAATTAAATTTGGAGAGCACAGGGAAGGGGCTGTGGATTAGTGCTTGGTTTGTACTTTAGACAACTGGATGGAATAGTGTTGGAATTCATAAAGACAGGAGATAAAGTACAAGAAGACAAATTTCATGGTGGCGATAACATTGCGATATGCTTCTGTGGTGCAGTGTTGGAGGCGCTTGAGAGCATCAGTGGAGCTGCCTAGTGATGGGCACTGGAGGCAGCAACTGTGGGAGGAGTGGCCGCACTTGCGCAAAAGCAATGTAGAACTTCATTCAAGGATCCTTTGAGTGTTCAGTAAATACTCTTAGTTCTGGGAATATGCACACACGTATAAATACAAAATTTTGGATACAATTTTAGGGGGTTCACAGATATTCTGAAAGCCATTTTTTTGCTTAAGAATAAGAAGAAAACGGAGGAGATAAGCTTGGATAAGTATAAAGGAGTGGGCAAGCAAGATCAGTCCAAAAAGGATACTTTAATATATTAACAAGAGATAATGAATGAGACTAAAGAATTGCATGAGAAAAATAAAAACAAGAGAGAAGGAATTTCTTTTCTTTCTTTCTTTTTTTTTAAACGAGCAATCAGGAGTGTTCAGATGTTTTAGAATCGCGGAGTGATATTTTAGGGGTAGAAGCGCAATTGCTTCCAAAAATCAATGACAAGTGAGGAAGTAAAATTAAGTGCACCATATTCTTTTCCCAGAACTTGATGTTATGGAAGAAGAGAGCAAAGGCAATAGCAAGTGAAGGCATAGGTTCAAGGCAAGCATTTCTTTTAATTTTAATTTTTTTATTGCTGTATCATAACTATGTTTCTGTATTGAGAGTAGAGAGACATTAACAGTTATTTGAGGATATTTAGGGTTTTTTGTTTTAACTTAGGAGAGAAGGCATAAAATGTTCTGAAGGGGGGGGTTCGAGTATCTGATTTATAATTTGTGAGCGAGTCAGCAACTTAGTGCTGCCCTATAGTGCAGAAGAGGTTCCACTGGGATCCCGCTAAGGCAGTAATTGTCTTGTCCTAGGAAGGATGCAAGCACGACCTGGCAATAGCTTGTTAGGGGCGGTGTAGGGGGAACTCCCAATTAAGTGGCATGTGAACATCAATGTCCCTTTTACCTCTGGGATACTATGGTTCCTTTTTCAGTAAATTCTAGGGAGAATCAGAAAAACTGTTACCCTTCATGTTTGAGAAAATCGGTGCCCTAAATTCAGAAAGGCGATTTGCACTGCAAGCAGTATTCGAATAGTTTTGGGTTGATATGCCATGGGAACTATCTGTCAGATCTAGTTACAAAAACATGTGATGCATTAGATTTAATCAAAGACGATTATGTCAGAGTGTCTGCCTGGGGAATTTGCTAATGATGATGTTATTTTCTCTCTTTGAAGCCATCTGGGATCAAACCTTGAGATCATAGAGGGATATTTGCTACTTTTACCTTAGCTTTTAAAAATAAGTGATTATTTTCACATAATTTCAGAATGAGAGATTGCTAATGCAACAATAAATATATGTTTATAGTACTATTTCTTTTAGAATAAAGTACCCCATGTGCCTCTACTGGACCAATTCAATGAATTTGACAAAATAGAATTTTTCAGTATTTCAAAATCAGAGTTTAATAATTAAGTAGTGACCCTAAAGAGCAGACTTTGTTACATCAAAAAAGAAATAATGTATTACCTTCCCACTTTTAGTTTTCGTGTCTGTGTTTCTGGGCGTATATCCTTGTAAATCAGCCACTAGTGCCTGACATGGTACAAGGAAGGACATCTGACAGAAAGAGGTCCTTTGTGGCTCCCATTCTGTAATAGAGCTGGCTTACTTTGCCTGCTGAATTTGGGCACTGAAATGATGATGTCAGCTGTTAATTAGATCTGCTTAGTGAAAGTATCTCTAAGTGATATAGATATAGATATATATATATATATATATATAACTTTAGACTTCATAAGAAAAGCAGATTAGCTAATAAAAACTAAAAATACAAACTTTTTCACATAATACTGAGTGCTTTTGATAACGGCTATCACTCTCTGTCCACTAAGTCAGTAGATGAAGCCCGTATTCAGGGACAGCTGCGTTAGCATTGTGGTCTTTGTCTTTCAATGAATTGGTTCTGTTTCTCCTTTCCATCTTATTTTTATTCATTTAAGTAACAGATATTTATTGGACACTCTTATGGGCTGAATTGTGTACCCCAAGAACAATCGTACGTTGAAGTCCTAACCACCAGTACCTAAGAATGTGAGAAGTAATTAAAGTTAAATGATGCCTTTGGCATGAACCACAATTCAATATGACTATTGTCCTTATGATAAGAGAAGATTAGCATACAGGCACATGCAGAGAAAAGATGATGTAAAGATAAAGGGAGCATTGCAAGGAAATCAAGCCAGGAAAAGAGACAGCCCAGGAAACCAAAGCTCCTGACACCTGGATTATGGATTTCTAGAGTCCAGAACTGCAAGGAAATACATTTCTGTTGTTTAAGCCACCCAGTCTCGGCGCTTTGTTATGACAGGCTTAACAAACTAACCTAGACACCGGTTGTGTGTCAGGTATCATGCCGTCTTGCGGTGTGGTGATTCTCTAACACTGGTGCACAGGACTTACCTGGATGTTTGTGAAAGTGGAGGTTCCCGAGTTTCTGATTCAAGTGAGGAGTGAAGTACAAGAATTTACATTTCCAATCATTTTGCAGGTGATGTGATGCTCCCAGTGGGACAGGACTTTGGGGGGTAGTGTTGTCTTAGTAAATACCAATGCCTTTAAGAGGGTAATAAATACCTTCCTGGTTGATTTAGTCACTAACGGCTGGTTTTTCAGGAACCTTGTAATCCCATTGTTAAAGATATAAATCCTTGAAATTGGCAACGGAAGGAGTGTTTACATCACAGAAACTGGCAAATGCTACCAAACAAGGCTTTTATTACTGGAGAGCCAGCACACGACTTCATTAGATTGCTTTTCAAAAGTTACGGGAAATGGAATGTAGAGAAAAGCCGAGGGTGTGAGCCCATAGAGAATCCCCTAAGCCGAGAAACACACGGGGAGTGAGGGCACCACATGGCTAACTTCTTGTGTCAGTGACTTCAGACAACCTAAATCAGCAACTTTAGTACTGCGTGATTCTAACAGATCTCTTTCTACCCCGTAGGTTGGAAGAAAACAGGCGATTTGAACTTCTGTCACTGCCCTGGTGCTCTTGCTCTTTGCGAACATTATGTAACCTTTAGAGCAAAGGTCTTCTTTTTAAATTTATATTTTATATTTTATTTTAAATTGAATTTATTGAGGGGACATTGGTTAATAAAATCATACAGGTTTTTAGGTGTACAATTGTATAACACATCCCCTGTGTAGGGTGTTGTGTCAAGTCTCCTTGGAAGGAGACCCCAAGTCAAGTCTCCTTCCATCATCATTTACCCCCCTTTACCCCCTTCCGCCCCCCGCCACCCCTCTTCCCTCTGGTCACCACTATACGGTCATCTGTGTCCACGAGTTTTTTGTTTGTTTGTTTGTTTGCCTAATCACTTCACCTGTAAAAAAAAAGTCTTTTTTTATTTTACACAAGATGTAGACAGGATAATTTGAGCTGCTTCTTATATTTTTGAGATTTCCGAGTGCAATAACATAATGAAGAGCCTAATTTCCACGCACTTTAAATGATGGTTTTTTTTGAGGCTCAAAATTTGGGGACTCATGATTATGTAAATGCCTGAGCTGATGGAAACATGGGACTGTCCTAATTATCTTTCAAAGATGGTTGCGAAGAGTAAATGAGATCATCTCTTTTGTGTTAGTGTAGTTGGCATATCATATTATATCAGTTATATTAGTTTCAGGTGTATAATATAGTGGTTGGACATTTTTATACATTACAATATGGTTACCCCACTAATTCTAGTACTCACCTCTCACCGTGTAAACTTATCCCAATATTATTGTCTATATCCCCCTTTACCTTCTTTACCCAGCCCCCTCCTCCCCTCTGCCAACCATCCCTAGGTCTCTTTTTTTATGAGTCTCTTTTTATTTAGCTTTGTTTTTTATTTGTGTTTTTTTTTTCTGATTGCACAAATAGGTGAAACCATACTGTATTTGTTTTTGTCCTGTATTTGTACTGTGTTTGTTTTTGTACTGTATTTGTATTTTGTTTTGTGTTTGTCTAACTTACTTTACTTAGCATAGTACCCTCTAGGTCCATCCTTGTTGTCACAAACATCAAGATTTCATTCTTTGTTATTGCTGTGTAATATCCCATTACATATATGCACATCTTCTTTACTCACTCATCTGTCAATAGGCACCGCGGTCCCTTCCATGTCATAGCTGTTGTAAATAATGCTTCGGTGAACAGAGGGGCACATGTATCTTTTTAAGTTAGTGTTTTCATTTTCTTGAGATAAATACCCAGAAGTGAAATCACTGGGTCCTCTGTCAGTTCTATTTTTAATTTTTTGAGGAATCTCCAGGCTGTTTTTCACAGTGGCTGTACCAGTCTGCAATCCTGCCGACAGTGCATGAGGGTTCTAACAGAGCTTTACAAACTCCTGAGTCACACGAACCAAGGTCAAATTAATACGTGTTTATGACTGGAGAGTTTTGACTGGATTGTGATCTGGAAGTCTGGGGACTTTTGGTAGGTAGAACTTAAGAGCGATGATTTGTGTAGTGTTATAGTGGTTAATGTGACTGTTCTTGACATATTTTCCTGTGCTTGCAAGAAATGGAGATGTAAATTTTAGTGACTTATTTAATCAAATTCTAGAGAAATTCCTTCCTCACAGACTGAAAATATGCTAATATTCATATTCTCATCAATTAATTAATTTATTATTCACCTTAACTTCTTCACTATTCATTCTCTCCTGGAGTCCTCTCTGAGCTTCTACTGTGCGTCAGCCTGGAGTTAGGTACTAGCACAGAAGGCGGACAGGCTTTATATTTACAGGGTGCTTACAGGTCTGGAGAAAGTGAAGTTTAAAGGGCATGTGAAAAGATTGTGGCATTTTACTGAAGAAGCACTTGTCTCTTAGGATTTGTTCTACCCTTTCCCCCTACTAAAATACAGTCTAGTTTCTAAAAAAGGATGGATTTATTTGGAGCAAGACTGTAAAATGATCAGAATTTGGGTGTGTGCATGATACAGAATAATTACATATGTTAGACTAACTGTCGTGACTATGTAAGCACTGCAGCTAATCTTACTTAAATGAAACCTGGGAAGTATCACTTTATTCAAAGACTTCACTGAGCAAGCCTGCCTCTTCACAGGGGAAAGTCACAACAATTACCTGGAAAATAAAGACCCCTAAACAGTCTAGCCAAAACAATCTGAACACTAGAGTAATTTCACTTTGAAAAAAAAATATGTTTTTAACAGTGATTAGCTTATTAATTTGTGAGAGCATTAGAATCAGACCCTTATATAGCACGGAAGAAAATTTAAAACACGCACAATAGAAATACTGCAAAAAAACAAACTGAAGCCTACGTCTGGGTTAAAGTTTCATTTTCTGTGTCTTAGGATACTTTGATATCTTGGGGGGCTCACTGACCAGGAAGAGACTGCCCCTCCCAGGGTGAGCTAACTCCTAGAAATAATAAACGGCTTGATTGTGAGCACACCCTCGATATGCGAACAAAATGATCCAGGGCTATCCTCCAAACCACCTCCTCATCTGGCTTCCCTACTCCAGGGGGCAATATTTTTCTGCCCTGAGCATACCACGGCCAGGTGCTAGACAAAGACAAGGGATGGCCCCCAATGCCTGGAGTCCAGAGAAGCGATTCAAACTGGCCAAACCTACGCTGCTAACCCTGCCTCACCCATTCCTTCCCACAAAACCACAGTGAGGACTTCTGCTCATGCTTTCACCTCACTCCCTCTGCATTCTGACCCACCTGGTGCTTCCACACGTGGCCCTGAATACTGTGACACGCCCCCTCCCCTTGGGAATTGTAAATAATGCTTTTCAATGGCAATGATATCCTGACCTGCTTGCCTCAACATACCAGAATATATCAACATCCTGTGTACATTTTAAAGCAGTCGCAGGATTTCAGGGGTGGTCTCCAGAGGAAGCAGAGTAAGTTAGAAACACCTTTGGTCAAACAGAGGAAGTAATTGAACAGGGAGTGATCTGACAGGAACAGTCTGGTAACAGAATGTTGGTAACAGAGAAGAAAGGTACACGTGGATGATAAATGATCACCAAAATCAAAACAAGGTCTATTCAGGCATCCATCTATGGTCCATATTGGATAGCTGCAAAAATCCTCAATCTGCGCACTGCTTAGTCACATCCTAAAAAAGGTGTTTTTTTGGATCAACTCTTAATTCTGAGTGAATTAACTGATAATACAGACCCATCTAGAGAAATGTCATAATGGGTAGCTAGTCATGCACGATGTACCACTGCCTTTGGGAATGTGGCTATTAGGACAGCAGCCCAGTCCCCTGTCCCCGCTACATGACCTGCCATATGATGGGCCCAGTGTTGTTTGAATACCATCACCAGTACTAACTTTATAATTACAACTATGCTATGCTGTAGACACAGTAATGATCTCTTCTCAATAGATGAAGAAGCTGAGGTATGGAAGGAGTAAACAATTAGTCTCCACATATACAAACGTGGGGACATGGCAGAAACTCATGAATTCAAGCATTCCAACCCCAGGTCCCTTTAACCCCTACTAGGTTTTGCTGTCTCCTCCTTCCTCCCACATGTCTGATACTCAAATTTCAAATGCCAGCGTGTCTTGGGAAAACTTTCCTTTGTCCCTTCCTTCGTGTTTTATAGGGCATGAGGCATTCTTCTGTCATAGCTTGTCTCAGCAATGAGATTGTTAAGCAATCTTAAACCGATTGCAGTTTGTCTTGTGTGATTGGGAGGAAGGCCATGCAAGGTTACTCAAGGATAGTATTAGGAAGCCTATCTTTTTACATATTTCTTCCCTGTCATCCCTAGATGTAGAATTTCACGCTCAGTCCCATTGCCTCACAATTGCCCAGCGGCTGGCACCCTTCCTGGTCTTTCTCCTGCATTCGTGAGAAGGGGTGGATGAAGGGGCAAGCAGCTAAGTTGTACAATAGATTCTAGAGAGGCTCTGACTCTTTATGCAGGAAGTAATAATCTGTCCATAAATCATCTTGCAAGATTTTCAAACTTTGATGGGTAGGAAAAGCATCTGGGAGTCTCGATAAAATACAGAGGTGTGGGTCTTAACGCACTTCAACCCCCCAGGCCTCCATGTTCTTTATTAGCTCTCCAGGTGATTGGATGCACGCCAATGTTTGAGAACAACCGCTCTAGGACAATTGTCCACCCTTCCCCAATACGCACAGGCATTGTTTATTCTTTAGAAATGACTTGACTATTCTCATCTTTTGCTTCTTTCATTAATTTAAAAAACAGCCAGTTTCACTTGATTTTTGTTGGGACTTAACTTGGGGTAACCTTAAATCTATCGATTATTTTGTAAAAAATGTCTAAAATTTCTTTCTTCTTCCTTGTATGATCCCTTATAAGTTGCTTTCTGCCCCACCACTCTACTGGAAAAAACCATAAATTATAGCTCTTGCATAAATGGTATATATTTTCATTGTCAAATATACATTTGAGGAATAGTAGAAAACAAAAAAAAATTACATGGAGAGATAGATGCTCTGTGCATCTTACATCAGTGTGTTGGTTATAAGAACCATGTCGCTAAAGAAGTTGAAGACTTATAAGGGAATTTTGTCCCTCAAATTCACCTTTCCCATAAATGCTAATAAAAACTAAAACTTGAGTATGCTCAGAGAATATATCACAATTCACTTGAATTTATCCGTAAGACTCCAGAGTGAATAAAGTGTTTAAGTTCCATCAAGTTACATCAGGGCAAATGTTCTCACTTTATTGATTTCCAGGAAAAAGTCAATAGCAGGACTGATTGACTTGACAGTTCTTTTACTTCTGAAGAAGCAAAAGAAATGGTGCTTAAAACTAGAATGATGAAGGGGGGTATAAGGGGACTAAACGGTAATGGAAAAAAATGATTAAAAAAAGCTAGAATGGTGAGAAACAACACCATTCTTACCCAATGTCTTGCTGCACGGAGATTAGAAAACATATTCACTAGATAGGAAGGTCAGTTTTCTTGAGCTGTGTGCTGGATTCTACAAATTCTCACAAGGGATGGCAAGATGGCTACCACTTCCTTCAGTTACTCACGCTTCTACCGAGTGTGGGGCTTTTGTAGCTCTTACCCCTTTCCTAGAGCTGACAGTCAAACTGGTGTAAGAGGCAAAAGAAAATAATGGGGAGAACACCTGTACTTCTTCATTTTCTCTTCTGTTCTCTTCTTTTTAAGCATTTTGCATGGCTGACCAAGACATTGAAACATGTACAAAACAATTTAGTAGTTTAATCTGTTTAAATCCAAGCTCTGTTACTTATGAGTTGTTGGATCTTAGAATAATTGTTAAAACATGAACCCTATTAGAAAAAAATCTGGGATGATAAAAATAGTAAGTTCTTGGGAAGGTTGTTACAAGTACTAAATTAATAAATACATGCAAAGAGTCTTTATATTGGACAGTGTTTTTCAAACAGTTCTTCATAATCATTTAGTGTGAAATTAGTACAGTGGGTAGTAACCAACTTAAAAACACACATGTAGAATAGAAAATACCAGAGTGTGTCACATTAATGAGGGTATGTATTGGATAGTGAAATTGTTTTGCTTTAGTTTCTAATACATACATACAGACACCTGTATATACCAGGTCGCTATGAAAAAATGTATTTCTTAACATGGGTTGGGGGTAAAAGAGTTTGAAGAAAACTAGTATAGGGCAAAGATTATAGCCAATAAATATTAACACCTTTTTTTTTCTTTTTTATTTTACCTTTTACTGGGCTTGTATACTGAGATTTGGTCACAATAAGTACAGTTGACCCTTGGAATTTGTAAGGGTATCATAAAGCCCCATTAAGATGTGGCCACTGGATAGTCTACCCCAGGCGCTGTCACCAGATGCCCAGAGCATGTGTGACATAAATGGAGCCTAGGCAGTTACAACTTACTGCATGTCACAGATTATCAGATACACTTGCAGATCATGAAAACCTGGGAGGAATTCCAAGCTTCCGTAAGAGATCAACCTGACGTATATATTTGTCCCAAAACTAATTTTCAAATCATTCTATTAGGCTTTACATAAGTTGTTTAACCCTCTCTGAACCTAAAGGCTCTCATCTGTCATGTGACGATAATATTATTTTTTGGTGAGCACTGAATGAGTTAACATGCGCGAAGTATTTAGCACGTGATAAACATTCCCCATAGCTGTTAGCTATGGCCTCGCGTCGGGGGCAGAAGAAATCAGGCCCTGAGATGCAGGGGCTGCTTGAGGGCATGATCTCGGGAACACCACCTATAAGCAAATGAGGAAGGCACAGCTTGGCAGAGGGAGGAGTCAAATGTGTGGGCGTAACAGAGGCCCCGGGACAGACGCCTGGTGCTGAGATGGCTGCTGAGATGGTCCTGAATGAGGCAAGGGAATCAGACCGTTTTTACTCCTGCATCAGAGGTAACCTTGGGTACGGTAAAGCTCTCTGATGAGGGGAAATCCCCAGAAAGTAATTTGGTGGAGACAAGTAAGCAGCCAACTCTCCCAGCAGCTCTGGGATTGAGCACGAGAGTCCTGGGGAAGCCGGGTAACCCATTGCAGTACCCCCCACAGCTCATCCAGGTAGCCCTCGGATCCGCTTGTTTCACATGGAACGCTTATCCCATCAGGGTTCAGTGCCTCCAGGATTCCGGGGGGTCCTTGGGAAACACAGAAGAGTAAGGTTAGTGAGATAGATTCCAGTTCTCACCGCTGCAGCTGTCTCAAGGCCAGAATGAGTACTCCTCACTCCCCCCTCTGCCACACATCCTAGAGTCCCCTCACCCTCAGTACACATCTCTCCTGGCCTGGGTGGCATACCTGGTGGCAATCCAAATCCTCACGCCTTGTCGCCATGCCCGCTTGGGCCATGGATGCCTTCCTAGTCCGTTTACCATCAAGACAGGGCAGAAGAATGCCAAGAAACCCCCGTGTGGCCACCCGGGTGCTAAATGCATTCTTCCCTGCCTCCCGTATGCGACAGCCTCCTCCTAACGATCGCGAGCCCAGACCTGCCAAAATGGCGACTTCTTTCTTTGACTTCTGATCTTTCATCATGAGCAGCTTGAAGTGACTTGGCAGAAGCGGCAGCTTAAAGTTAAATGAGACCCTTACTCTATCCTCCGGTGGGAGCACTCCCTCCTAGAAACCAGGACATGTAGACTCATTTAGCATGAAGGTATGGAAATGGGAGCACGAACCCCATTTGGGAACCAGATCCTTCAGCTGGGAGGACAGGAAGCATAAATTCCTCAAATGGGCCTTTGGGGGTGATCGTGAACAAGGCCAGCTCTGTTTCTACCCCTTTGTCCCCAGGTGCATGCATTTTACCGACAGGGACATAGCACCAGCACCCATAACGGTCATCAATTTAGCGCCTATTGGGTGTACTGGAGTGTATATTGGGTGGCTCTTCATCCTTGCAAGTTGTCATCCCAAGCCAATGCCCGAGCAGTGCCTTCCAATGGTCAGAGCACTGCCGGTCAGACCAGCTGCTGCTGGTCGGCATGGCGCGTGCTAGGACCAGCGTCTTGTTACCACGGTTCTCAGCACTGCCTGTTCTATTGTAGACTGAGTTCCTGGAAGGCACCGTAAGGGATTCCATGTCAGTGGATCAAACACTGGAAATGGTTAGAGAATAACTTCGTTAGCCAAGGCCATGTGAACTAAGATTTGCCTTGGACTGAAGCCGATGCAGAGGAAGGCAAAACGGAAATGGAGAGAGAAACATTTCTGATGACACTGTTTGAGCCCTTGGTACCTGAAGTAAGATTGCCCTGATTTTTCAGCTAAATGAGCTGCTAAATTACCATTATTATTATTATTATTATTTGAGCTGGGCTCTGTCACTTGCCTCCAAATGAGTTTGGATGAAGCGAGTGACTTGCTTTCCACAGATGCTTATGAATTTACACTTTTACAAAATTAACACCATAAATCAGGACTTTTCCTGCCTGAAGAGTCATTTTCTATGTTCTCGCTGACTTTGAATATCTGCGATTTGATCCATGTTGTGATAATTTTATAGTTGAAATATCAGAAACAGATATTTCCAAGCTCTTGTGGGTCTTCTTATATTAACCAAGGGGCGTATCAAGTTCCACGATCAGGAGGTTGGGAGGTAGGAGGCAGGGAGGTTGGAGCTGGGGAGGTAGGGGGCCCGAGGACCACTTACAGAGCGCTTGTTATATGCCCAGCACTGTCGTGAGCACCTTTGCAGTTGTGGAAGTTCCTTCTCGTTGTAACCCCGTGAGGTTGGTGTTAGTTTTCTCATCTTGGTGCTGAGGAAGGGGGATGGCGGAACCTAGGTAACTGGCTTTAGGTCACTCAGTTAATAAGTAGAAGAACCACAGATTCAAAACATGCAGCGCTGACTGCACTGGCAGTGGGTCCAGAGGTGCGAGGAATCAGCAGGAATCAGAAAAGCCTCCTGGAGAAGTGGGAGCAAAACCCCCTTCTCCTCTTTTCCTGTTTCACCTCCTGTGACGCCAGGCAGTGGTCTGGTGTCCTCAAGGCATCCTTCAAATCACTTGAACTGTTGCAGACATGGGTGAATATTTATTTTTGATCTGTCTCTCAAATGCACTCACAGAGATGCATGATTTTTGTCTGAAAGGGGTTATTTCATACGTGCTTTTAAACTATTTTCCTGACTTCGGCGCTGTAATAGTCCTATTATAATCATAGTAACGCAGCTATGCCTGCCCTGGGCCCTTGTAGCCTGGTGTCTCTCTGTCTCTGACCTGTTAGAAGGGGAGGGTCTCCTGGCTCATAGTCTCCGTCCTTGAGCTCAGGTGGGTTCTGTCATGTCAGACCCCTTCGTGGGGCTTCTGAGAGTTTGAGGTAGTACTTTCTTCAAAGCAGCTCCCTTCCAGTAGTCCCTGATAATCATAGACAATTTCACCTTTTATATTTAATTCCCCACATGCCAGTTTCTAATTATATGTGCAAGGTTATTTTTAAAAAATTTTCTGAGCCCTTAATTGAAAGTATTTAAAGAACTTTCTGGGGACCATCGGTGCTCAGGACAAAACAAACCCACGGAGCCTCTCGTTCTGAGCTCTGCACTCACATTTAGTCTAGGTCAAGGATGAGTGACAGCAGTAACTTTAGCGCCCCTGGGGAGAGGGACTGATTCCATTTCTGGACCTAGAATTTGATCGTGTCTTTTGAGACTTTCAGGAAGCAGTCTCAGAATGTGGTGGAAGGGCTTGGGGGGCACATGGCTTGGTGGAATGAGACCATGTTTTAGAGCCAGAGCAAAATCTGGGGGTTTGTCCTGACTCTGCCTCATACTGTGGGACCCAAGAGAGTACTTCACCTCTATTTGACTTTGTTTCCTTATCTATAAAATTGGAATAATAAATGGCACAGGCTCTGCAAGGGTGGCTCTGAGGAGTCAGACGGACACACACACACGCACACACGTACACCATTTGCAATGTGCCAAACACTGTTTAAAACATTTTACAAATATTCAGTCCTTTAATACTCCATAACTTATGAAAGGAGGAAGGTTAATATTCCATTTTATGTATGAGAACACTGAGGTTCAGAGCGTTAAGCGACCCATCCAATGTCAATGTCATAGAGCTAGTAAGTGCTGGAACCGAGTTTCAAGTTTAAGCAGTCTGGCTTCGGAGTCTGGGCTAGCCGTGCAAACAGGGCCAGGGGCCCTGGGGTGGTGATTAGATTATGAGGGTGGAGCCCTCGTAAATGGGGTTAACGCCTTATGAAAAAGACCTCAGTTCCCTCATCCCTTCCACCATGCTATGACTCAGTGAGAAGACAGTGTGGTCTGTGAAACAGGAAGAGGACTCTCACCAGACAGCAAACTTGCTGGTGCATTGATCTTGGACTTCCCAGTTTCTGGAACTGTGAGAAATAAATTTCTGTTGTTTATAAGCCACGTAGTCTATGGTGTACCATTCTGGCAGCTTAAATACACTAAGAGAGTTTTAAGTTCAGACAGTCTGATTCCAGAGTCCATACTCTTTAACTATTATTATGCTGCCTCAGATGGAAGCTATTTTTATAATCTAGTTTTAAAATGTTTAATACAATGACCGTATGTCACAAGATGTGGATGTGTACACATTGATGTCGTAGGAGGTTTATCTACAGTTACTTTCAGATAAGAAATAAAATAAGCTTTACTCATTGTTAGGCCTTTAATAGGAATAAAACAGAGCGACAACATTTCAGAGAAGTTACTTAGGGATGGTCTGAGAAGCTCCTTGAAACTGAGAAGGATCGGACTTATTGCTTCGTAAGCTGAAGGAACTCTTTTCTGCTTAGTACCCGGCACTCACATTGACATTCTAAAGAAACACGGCATCTCATTACAGAGTGTTTCTGGGACTTAATCAGAGAAATATACTTAAAAACACACATCACACCAATAAACAAACATTGAGATTCCATAATAAGTTCATAATCATAATCTACAAAACCACAGACTTTAATAAGTGTGCAAAATCCTAGATAAAAATTGGACACTTTATTTATTTTAGACACTGCCGAGCCTTTGATATACTGATGTGCTATGAGTCTCATGGTTTTTTCACTTGTTGGCTATGGAACTTACAGTGGCTTTATCATGTGCCAACTTGGCCAGGCCAACCTAGGCGCCTCAGTTCCCTTCTCTGCGCGTTTCCGGTCAGGGCGCGCCACACGAGACAAGGTTGTGGAAGGCGCGGAAGGCAGGGATGACGCGGCGGCGTTCGGTAGTCCTCCGCTGGCTCGCCACAGGGATGTGAAACCTCCTTCCGCTTCTGCAGCTCTTGGGCCAGGTGTGTGTTTGGCTCCAAGATGAAGGGCGCCCGCTTCTCCTAGAAGACACACAGGCCATCAAGGTCAGAGGCGGTAGGAACAAACGTGGGTCTCAGCTCTGCTAAGGGATGTCAGCTAATTCTTGTTCTCCCCGCGTACACCCATCTTTCCTTCCTGATTATGGGCTCTGTGGAATCCAAGCTTCAACAACAGATGACAACTTTATAGAGATGTCTTAAATAGTTCCCATAATTACGTAAGATAAAATCCCTGGTATATCCACTTATGATATATAGGTGATGTAATACATGATATGCAATTAATAAAAATAATATATATGACATTAAACTTAGCATATATATCTCATCAATTGTTTCTACTTCTCTAATTGGGACCCTAATAGATACATAACCCTTGAGTCACAGCACAGCTAATTACATCTTTAGAAACAGCACTCTACAGAAAACTAATTAGGAAATTCTAATGTAGTCGAGTCGTTTATTTTTGGATGGGATTTTCCTGATAGTTGTGTTAGAGTACGTTATCACTTAGCGGCATCTAATTTGCCACTTCACTGTAGGCTGTGATAAGAAACAGCATTTAGGGCTCTGTCGTGGATTGAATTATGTCCTCCACAAAGAGATGTTCAAGCCCTAAACCCTGGTCCTTGCGAATGTGACTTTGGAAATTAGGTCTTGCGGATGTAACTGAGATGCGAGTTAAGATGAGGTTATACTGGATAAGGGTGGGCCTTAACCACAATTACTAGCGTCCTCGTAAGAGACACAGAGAGCAAGTGGCCATGTGACTATGACGAGGCTGCGAGTGGAGGTAATGCCGCCATGACCGACAAAGTTCCAGGACTGCCAGCAACCACCAGAAGGTAAAAGAGGCAAGGAGACATTCTTCCTGGAGTCTTCAGTGGGCGCTTGGCTTTGCTGTCCCCTTAACTTCAGGTTTCTAGGCTTCAAAACACGCGATAATACACTTCTGTTGTTTTAAGCCACCTGGTTTGTGATAATTTGTTAGAGCATCCCTAGGAAACTAATACAAGTTCCAAACTAATTTTCCTGATGGCTGTTCGGGTGGTCATATGCGTGACCTCTCACATTTCACGAAATCCATCGCAGGACAATGCTGAAAGGGACATTGGGGACCACCCAGCAAGTCTCGGTAATTATGCTCCTTGTAAGAAGCATTTTGCATTCAACCCAGGGTGGACAGTTTTGGATTATTTCATACCACTCCCATGCCACAGGTGTCCATGCCTGTTTTGTGCTGATTTCAGCCTATCAATAACCAGTATTGGGGCTGGATCAGCCCTTGTGGTTCTTATTAGGACTGCAAGATGACCTCAGCAATAACTACTGGGAAATTTTGAAAAAAGAATTATTACTTACAGGTCCTGGTGCCTATGTGGCATACAGGGGGTCACATAATAAAGTCACAGGTACAGTGCAGACCTGGTGTTCTGCTTTTATTGGAGCCTAGGGTTTCACGGGCTCACTCTTTATTGGTGAATTTAAAACATAGAGTGAGAATTTCATGTACAGCTGGTCAGTTATGAACATCAACAAAGATGCTTAAAACAAAGGAGCCTGGCCTTGATCTCGTCTTTGCGGCTGGTCTTGTGTCTATTCAAGATAGTCATCTTTGAAGTGAATGCCTCTTTGAAGACGATGCCTCACAACCAAAGCTTAAGTCAGGCACTACATTACCAAAAACAAAACAAAACAAAAGCTAACTGTCAGGGTTTACCCTACAATAGCCCTCATACAAGATTCTGGATTGCAAAAGTCCAAGATGCTGTAGGTGGGCAGAAGCCAGCAGCATCTCTACTACCTTGACCAGTTAATCTCCAAACACATGCTCTCTGAGCTGGAGACTGGCTCTGCACAATTGGTCCTTCTCGGGGGTGAGGAAGAGTGACAATTTAGAACTGAGTCAGTCTGGCCACAGCTCGCAGGTACACTGAAAGGAAAGTCCTGCCTCGCCCTCCCATTCTAAACCTTAGTCCTACTAGCTGAAGGCTTTTCTGTGCCTTCCTCTCTGATCTAAGAGCTATGCCTTTTCCTTCTTTCTCGGCCAGGCTCATTTACCTAAATCTGCTAGTATAAAAGCTTGCTGTGTAGGTGTGTGTCTGAGTCTTTCTGACTCAAGCTGATGTTATTTTTGTTTTAATTTCTGTAGTGGGTTACAAGTTGAGGGCAGATGCAGGGGTGGGTGGATTGTGTAGAGAAAAGGAAGAGGACTTTGGAAAAGAAATACAGTTAAGACTTAGAAATATTATCCCACCACATGAGACTCCTTCCTTCATTTCCCCCTTTTCTGCACCTCCCTCCTTCTCTCCCTCCCCTTCTCCCTCCTTTCTTATATTGATCATCCACATATTGATCACATATGATCAAAGGATCCTCAAAGGGAGCTACACCCTTTCCCAAGCTCTAGGCCTCTATGAGTTTCCATGATTCCAACTCTCTCAGAGCTCACAATCTGTCAGTGATGCTTATATGCAGAATTTGCAATGTGTCCATTACTTAATAGGAGGCCCACTGCACTCCCTGGGGCTCGGTGATGGTGGGGTCAGAGTATGCCAAACAGAAGAAATAGCTTAGGCCCAAACCCTAAGCTAAGTCCAAGAGGAACTGTGTGGAGTTGGGGTATGTTATGGAAACGTTGAATGACGAGACTGGGAAGGAGGGTAAGATCTTTGAAAGGACTAGAATGACATACTAAGGAATTTGGAACTTGCTATCTTTCCCAGATAGGATGATGTAGAAAGTCCCAAAGTTCCTGAATAAGGACATGATTATTGTGCTGTGGGTCTGCCTTTCTAAGGACACAGCACGTAACATATAATGCCACAAAGATGCCCGTCTGGTTCTCGTGTCTCCAGAGCCCACACAGCCACTCTCCCCCACTGAGTGTTGAGTGAATGACTGAAGCTTAGAGAAGTAACTCATGTGGCCAAAACCTGACGTTAGAAATATGATTCTGGGAGATTTATAAGGGATAATAGAAAATAAATGAGAGAAACCTGCCAGCTCTGTTCTCACCATCACCTTTCACGTATTTACTCTAAATCCCGCAGGCTACGATGAGGCCCAGAGCCCCTTGTTTTCAGTGGAAGTAGAGGGTGACCGCAGCACCTGCTGTGGCAGGAACAGTGGAGTGCTTGATGATCATGACTGGGCTGTGCTCGGTATCTCCAGAAGAGACACTTTCTATTTTTTAAAATTACCTTTTTCTCCACAATTCTCATTTTCCAACTATTTAATCATCTGTGCAGTTGACCTGGATTTTCTGTCACCTCCCCTCTCTTGGCTGCCAAGATCTTGCCTGGAAAGGTTGCAGCTTGAGCTACATGGTCTCCAAGGGAACAAATTCTGGCGAAATTATCATTAGGCTAATAAGGAAGGACTAGAAATTAGTGTTCAGAAAATGTTTCATATCTAATATTTAGATAATGTTTGAGCTCTGGTCAATAAATTCAGAAGTTACTAAATTACTATATTACTGACTTGAAAACAATTATAATTCGATAAAATACACAATGCTAAAATTATAACGAAGTGCTTTCTGAGGTGATTTGGCTTTAAAATGAGAGGGAAAACAACAGATGTTGAGTGCTGGCTCTGTGGGAGGAAAGTTACGTACTTTATTTCTTTTAATTCTTTTGTACTACACTTTATTGTGTGCTTTAAGGCAGTTGTTTTATGTCTTTTTATTTTTCAATTACAGTTGACATTCAATATTATATTAGTTGCAGGTGTACATTTATATAACTTATGAAGTGATTCCCCCAATAAGTCTAGTATGCACCTGGCTGGTATCATACATAGTTATTATAATATTATTGACTATATTCTAGCTTAATTCTTAAAAGAATTATAAGAAGTAGATATTTGTCCCTGTGTCATGAAAGAGAAGGTAAAACTTAGCTTAAGTAACGTGTCCAAGGTCTTACAGTTGGTGATTGGCAGAGTAAGTAAGGACTTGAAACCATGTGTGCCCAACTAAAATGCCAAGGGACTTTGAACTTGGGCAGAAAATAGAAGGAATAGCCCAGGGTGCTGGACTAATTATTGATATAGCAATTAGCATTTATTAAACACCTCTTAAGCATTAGGCTTTAGGCTAGATCAGTTTCACATAAAATAGCAGATAAAATTTAATCTACTCTTTGCCCATAAAGCTGTTTCCTGAGAATTATTATTCTCATTTCACAAATAACAAAACCGAGGCCCAGAGAATTTAAATGGCTCTTCCATTTGGACACAGTTAGGGACAGAGCTGGGCGGCCAGGCCCCGCGGATGCTGCTCCTCGCGTGTCACAGCAGTGCTACCCTGGTCCGAGAGCAGGGGTGTCGGGGTGCCCACTGTGGGGGCAGCCCCAGCTTTAATCAGGCCTCTACATATCACTGAAATGAGTGGTCGTAGATTTCACCTTATCAGGTTGACGATTTTGCTGCTCTAAGCAACCATATTCAAAGATAACAAAAGCTAATGTTCCTACCTTAGATCATTTTTTCCCCTAGAGGACTGGGACAGTTAATTTAATCAACCACTGTCTTTTTGAATGGTAGAGGGAGTGGAGTGTTTCTCAAACTTCAGTGTTTACAAGCATCACCCTGGGTACCTGACTTCATGATTCCTGGACCCCATTCCTAGAGATTCTGACTCCACAGGCCTGGAGTGGGCCTGGAGGACTTCCACCTTCATGAGGCACGCCAGAGGTTGCTGACGCAGGGAGTTCCAATTCTGCTTCTTGAAACCCGTGTCTAGAGGTTGAAGTTCTGAGTCCAAATGCTTGGCTTCATCACTCCTAGCTTTAAGTGATCAAGTTACTCAACTTCTTTTAGCCTCAGTTTACATATCTATAAAATGGGTATAATGATGACAGCTGCCTAACTCTCAGTCACGTGAGGATTAAGTAAGACAATTCATGTAACATTTAATGTGTTCCTGGCATCTAATAAATACTCAATTCATGTTAACTGTCATTATACTAATGAGAATCTAGATGTTTAGAGGAAAAAAATTATTCCCTTTACTGGAAAAATTTTTATGTCTTTGTGACTATGAAAGTAGGAAAAGAATTAACCTGTTCCTGGAAAAGTCTGTAATACAGGCTTTTCTCTACACCCCCCCCCCCGGGGTGTTGTTCTTATGTGTTCTTTTTTTTTTCTTTCTTTTTTTGCTAGTGGTATAATTTTTTTCTCAAATCAGGATTTATTGTTCCAAAACTGTTGTACTAGTGGTATAAATTTATGCTTGGGGTGCCAGCAAGTTCTGTGGAAAGGAATTCCTTTCACATTGATAAACACTAAATGGATCTCTGGGTGAGGGGGCACTCACTTTTCTATAGACCCTGTGAGGGCTGCTGGGAAAATTCCCTTTCCTCTGGCTTTTTGAGAGAAATGATAATGAAGAAACAAAACTCAGAAAATTTAGAACAACCTTCCCTTTCCCTCCTTCACCCAGGCCAGAAATGCCAACACCCCTCTGTCAGAGAAAGCTCTCCCCTGGACTAAAACTGCAAAGACAGGAGCCTAGCCCAGGATCAGATGAAAATCCCCAGCGGATCCTGGCCTCAGGGGGGATGAAATCTAAACTCCTCCACATGTGCATGTGACTCTTCAAATGTTCTTGTCTGAGTACCTGCTCGTCTTTTAAGGTTCCTTTTCTGCCACTCCCATCTCTTTTAGCTTCTTTATTTCAGTTCTTTTGTTGTTGTTGGAGCTTTATTTTCTCTCCACTGTAGAATTTCCTTACCCTGTCTCTCTGTCTAAACATGTTTTTCATCTTCATTTTGTTTTTAGATCTCACTTGGATGTTCTTGTCTATGGGAAGTCTTTTCCGGGTACTAGTTGCCCTTCTATGTGTTTCTAGAACCTAATGATTATTACTCTCACACATTTAGCAAAGTATAATGTTATTTGCTTTTGTATTTGTCTCCCTTACTAGATTAGCAGCACCCTGACTTTGTCTTTTTATTCACTTTCTCTCCCCAGTCCCCCATTACAGACACAAAGTAGAAACTCACTAAAGATTTACTCAGTGAATAAACAAGTTGTTTCCTAGCATCTGCTGGAGCACTTCTAATCATGGGAAACTTATTTCCCCCTGCAGCTGCTGGATTCATGTTTTGGAAGATTCTGCTCATTTGAAAGCTCTTCCTGATTAATGAGCTGAAATCAGTGGTCTTGTAACTTTCCAGGATGGAAAGATACCACAGTCTTCCAAGCTGAGACAGTATCTCTGCTCCTGTGTCTCGGAAAGGCTCTCTTAGGTAACAACTGAAGTGCAAAATGAAGACAGCTTTCTTAAGGAAGAGCTACTAGATAGAGAAAGAAATGCAAATGTTGAATGAGCAAAGCTGACAGCTCCTCTGGGATAGGAAACATTGCCATTTTCTTATTTTGCAAGCAAGAGAGGCAAAGGGAGTGCTTCTGGAGAACAAGGATGGCGTGCCCTGCAACATGTTTGCCCAGAGAGGGCTGCTCTGTGGCTGCAACAACAGAGTTGGGGATTTACCAACACGACTTTGAATTGCTCTAGGATATTCCAATTCATGAAGGAAGATATTTGGGTGAAGGAGTTAATGCCCATTAGTTTAAAAATGAAGTGAGGATGCCAAGAAGGTTAAGGTCTATTCTGTCCAGGTGGTATAGGGGTTGTGACTTGTAGTCCATCAGTTCTTTTTTTTCCCCTCACCCTAACCCCAGAAGGGAGATTTAATTATTCTCATTTTACAGAAGAGAAATAAACCTCAGAAAGTAATTGGCACAAGGTGACAGTTAATAATGCAGGGTTGAGACCCTTATTCCACTGTTTTCCCATCACTTAAGGAGTTAAATTCATTTCATTTTTGCAATATGCAAAGCATTGTCATTTATGTAAACACAGTATTTCCAAAGATTCCAGGACCTCCTCTTTTTAAATCAAATTTTGTTCTTTAAATGTGCCCTGATGGAGATGTCACATAAAATGGTATAAAAATGCTAAATTACATAAAAGAACTTAAATAGTGCCATTTTCTTCATTACTTGCTACGTCTTAACATTGTAATTAAAGCACACAATGAATCTCTCAGTTTCAGTCAGAAGGGTACCCAGGTTGCCCCAGATGAACACGTGGCTATAGCATGTTCCAAGAAAATGTCTCCACAGCAGGGATATTTGTGTAGGTATAATGAAACAAAAGGGAAGTCTCTATACCAGCAACAATAAAAATTTTCTTCAAAATAGCTAATGTAAAAGTATACTACTCGTTATTATTCTTCCTTTTCCAGTCCCTGAGACAGTAAATGGAAACATTAATGCTGAGACAGCTTCACTGGGCCTCGGTAATTGTTTGTTGGAGGTGTGACCATTGCAACTCTCCCTTAAGCCAAACACCCACCAAAAGCAATGGTATTCAATGAGTCTGAGAGCTGCCTGAAAGCTCTGGTCAGACTGTAGGTCTGAAGCTTAACTCAGTCATGGGATTAGAGTCTATCATTTGCATGAAGACAATAACTTTTACAAAACAAAATTTGGTTCTTGAAGGAGAAGTCCTGAAAATGGATGTTTAGGGCCCATCCCAGTTACACGGTCAGGCGGGCAGTTATTTTATTTCACAGCTTCCTTCTAACACCCTTGAGCCCCTCGTTCTTGGGCAACCTACCAAGCAAGGCACATTTCTGTAGCACCGGGTGGTATCCATTCATTTCCCCCCTCTCTTCTCCACCTCAACTTGATTCTATCGAAATCAAATCCTTTCTCCCCCCATCTCATCCCCTTTCATTCATGGACTTTTCAGATAATTGTGTTAATTTCTAATAAATTTAGCTAAACCCTGACCAGTGTAGCTCAGTTGGTTGGATATCAGCCCACAAAGCAAAAGATCACTGGTTCAGTTACTGGTGAGGGCACACGCCTGGGGTGTGGCCAGGTCCCTGGTGAGGGCGTATGTGAGAAGCAGCCGAGCAATGTTTCCCTCACACACTGATGTTTCTCTCCCTCTCCGCCCCCTTCCCTTCTCTCTGAGAATAAATTAAAAAATTTTTTCTAAAAAATGAATTTATTCAAAAATGATAATGTCTTAATGTGTTAGACGTTTAAGACTCGCATTTTAAAGGATTAATCGTAGTGGTGGGAGGAATCTTGGGAATTTCAAGCATAGTGTAAAGAACCAAAAATGTTTTTTATTATATACCCAAACTGTACAATAGAACTATGTGAGCCATAATTATAACCTACATGGATACTTAAAATTTTTTCTAGTAATTACTTGAAAAAGGAAAAAGAATCAGGTGAAGTGGAATTTAACTATGGTATTTTTAACCCGATATAGTCAAAATATTATCCTTTAAACATGTAATCAATATAAAAATTACGAATGATGAACTTTACATTCATTTAGTTCTAAGTTTTTGAAATCTTGATGTGTATTTTACATCCCCAGCACATATCAGTTTGGACTGGCCACATTTCAAGTGCTCAATAGTCACATGCCATACAGGACAGCACAATTATTTTGAGAAAACTGAGCACGTTTTTTGTGTGTCTGTGTGGAGACAACACAGAAGGGGGAGGTATGGGTGTGTGAAAGACACTACCAAGAATGTAATGAGATGACAGCTGCGGTGGCAACAAAGGATAGGAAAGTGTGTATATGTTTAATTTCTAATTGAATTTAAGAGCCACAGTGGAGTAATAGAAAGAGTATGTAATTTAGGTTATGACTGAAACTCTGCTGTGTATTACTGAGCACATTACATAAGTTCTCAGAGCTGCGGATTGCTTATTTGTAAAAAGGGAGTTAGTAACAGCCACTGTAGAGGATCGCTGTAGAGGAATTTAATGATCAAATATACAGAAAAGCACTGAGTGGAGGGCTCTCAATGAATGCAAATCTGCCTATTTTTTTCTCTCCCTCTCAGAGTCCTTTACATTTTTCCTTTTCTTCTTCATACCACTTATCCAACGCACCCATCCTTAAATACTAGTTCAATTCTTATCTTCTGTATGAAACTTTAAAAAGTAAGGAAGAACTATAGTTCTTCCTGAACATCCTGAAAAAATTGACAAGACCGTGAAATTTGATATCAAGACAAAGTCCTGCCACATATGGGCATTTACCAAGTTAGTCCCATCTCTGTGGCTAACATTTTGTTATCAATCTGTGGCATACCTTTTCCCTTTCTCTTTGCGTGTCCAAATTCTAGTCTCTTTATCTCCTGGCTCACATTCCAACCTGTACTTGAAGCATTCTTAACTCACTTGAGTCTGCAATGATCTTGCGCTTGCTGAAATCATATCACTTTTACCCCAGCATTTACCCAGCTAGAATCTATAAAGCTTAGTTCCTACGGCTAATTAATAGGTATTCTGCAAAAAAAAAAAAAAAAAAAAGGAGAAAAACGTTCTGTAGATAGAAAAAATATGTTGGTAAATTCCTGGGTTAAAAAAAGTTAGATCATTGAATTTTCCAGTGATCCATTGGGTAATGTATATTGTGAAACTTTAAATGGGAACAATTATGTGGAGCGAAACAATTATTTTAAACATTTCCCAAATTTATTGATCTAAGTAAAAAATCCCTATTTTTTTCTTTTGACTACTTCATAAGCTAGTATTTCAAGGAATTTATTTTGGGTTACACTAATATGCATTATACAATGTGGCAATTTAATTAATACCTGCTTCCTCATCATCTCAAATGCACTTTACTTTCATTTGTTTATGCCTGGTCATCTCAATAATAGTATCTTGATATACATTGAGATTTAAAGCTTAGAAGGATAATTTCCACGAATTCCTTAGTTTGCTCTTCACAACAACAATATTCTTAGCCCCTACTATATAAGAAGAGAACTGAAGGCTTCATATAATTTTTCAACCTATTTTGATTTAACAATATTAGGTTGGTGATTTAGGCACCGACCTGAGCTCTGAAAATTTTGTGGTAACAAAGAGAAGCCCCATGGGGCAGACAGACATTTAATGAAACTTCCTCAAAATCCACAAGTACTTGGAAGTAAGAGTAGAAAGTACTTTAGTAAGTACTTTAGTAGCATTGACTAAGCCCTAGGTCATGTTCTAAATACTTAAATAATTCTCAGAATAACCTAGTGGCAGGTCTGATTATCCCCATTTCACAGATAGAGGTGGAGACACGGAGAGATGCAGTGACTTGCCCGAAGTCACGCAGAGCCAAGACCCAAGCCCAGGCAGTCCAGCTCAAGAGTTTGACCTATGCTCTACTGCCTCTAAATACAGAAGTAGGGGGTACTGCAAGAACGTACAGCTGCAGACCTTGCCTAGGATGCATTATTACGGAAAGAACTAATGTTTAAGCTGAATTTTCAATAATGAGTAGAATATGGCTAGTGTAGTGGATGGGAAAGAGCATTTTAAGCAGAATTAAGAAGCATGTCTGAAGGGTCTGAGTAAGACACAAGTTTGGTACATACAAGGAACTGTGTAAAGGGCAGAATGACTTGCCTACAATGACCCAGGGTGGAGAACAGTTCATGCCTGTCATACTTGTCATGTAAGAAAAATTTAATTCCAGGAGATGGAGGTGTTAGGGGATGAACAACAATGTTTACTTAATGCCACAGAATGGTACACTTAAAATGGTAAATTTTGTTATGTATACTTTCCTGCAATAAAAAATAACTGAGCGAAGAGAAAATAGATAAAGGGACTATGATTAAATTATAATAATTATTAAGGCTAGGTGATGAGTATATGGAAATTTATTATAATAGCCTCCCCACTTTGAAGTATGTTTGATTTTTTTATAATAAAGTTAAAATAAATTAAAGTTAAAAATAAATGAAAAGTGTAATTTTTAACTTAAAAACAATGAACAGCAGTGGAAAGATTTTTAGATCTATATGATGAAGTTTTAAGATTATCGCTGGTTGTCAATAGAGAAAAAAAACTGTTCAAAATAAAAGAGGGATTTCAGATGGAGAGGTAGAATATTATTTCATCTATAATGGCATCATTAGCTCTTAGGGAAAGTAAATGTGTTTCAACATCTAGAATGGAGAATCCTCAGATCTGGTGATTGAATATTGTGGCATGAACTATGAAGTAGATGGTAAGGAGGTAAGAAGATAAAAAGAAGAACGGGAGAATGTGATGTTATAGAAACCAAAGAAAAAAGGAAGTCAATGTTGAATGCTGAGAAAAGCTCAAGTGGAATGATCACTGAAATTAAGAATATAGAAATTATCTGCAGCCTTTCTTAGAGGACTTTTGGTGGAGTGGTTGGGAGCCAGATAGTCATAGGTTGATTCAGTTATAGGCTAAATATTCGTATCCTCCCCCAATTCATATTTTGAAACTCTAACCTTCAATGTGATGTTAATTAGGAGGTGGGGCCTTTTGGAAGAAATTTGGTTTAGGCGAGGTCCTGACAGTGGACATGAGTTTGTTGATATGGTATTGGGTGCTTAAAGGAATTTCTATCCTGTGGCTTCTATTTTTCTATGTGTGTGAAAATATAATTAGAAAAATAGTAAACTTTTACTGATGGTTTACTGACAGCGGGCACTGTTTTAAATGATTTATATGTACTTACTCATTTGTTATATACAATAACTTTATGAGACAGGAACTATTATTCCCCATTTTACCAGTAAGGAACTGAGACACAGAACTGTTCCCAAAGTTGAATTTAGACGAATTTCTGAAATCTGAATACAGACCTAGGCAGTTTGCTTTTAGAGCCCAGAATCTAAATAAAAACCATATTTAGCTAAAGGCTGTCCACTGATGCTTAAGGGAACATAGAAAGGGTTGGTCACCTAGGGAGTATGAAAGGCAAAAAACTTACTGGAATGCACTGATTGTAATCATGTGATAAGATTATAAAGGATGAAGAGAACTCAGCTGAGCCTGGGAATTACAAACCGAAAGCTCTATCAATCAACCTGGTGATGTGATTTGCTCCAGAGAATCGCAGTACTTGAACATAGGCACTGAGAAGACAGACTGTTGGTTTTTCTAAGGTTAGAACTCACCAGGTATGGCAGAATAACAAAACAACAATGGAGAGTGAGCGTGGCTGCAGTGTTCTATCGGGGAAGAGGCTTAGGGGAACATACTCCTCTTACAAAAAAACTCTTTCTACTATGGAAGTAGTTTGTTCCCTCACTGGTCTTTCCGGGCAAAGGCCTTTCGTGAACAGAACAGAGACTTAGGATTCAGCTAAGTTCACCACACTGTTACAGAGAATTTAGTACACGCCAGCCTCCGCTATGTGACAGGGGTTTTGAACTAGGGCTTTGCTCTTTATCTACTACTAATTCCGTTGGTGCCAGAGATTTTGTCTAAAAGCAGTGTATCAGATATGTAAGTGCCTTCACTCTGGCCTACCTACTTACTCCATCTCAGTTTACAAGGTTCTATTATTGGTTACTTTCGGATTTCTTTTATGTCACTTATGTAACTCCATAATAAAAAATGTTAATGTTCTAATAATATGAACAGACCCTGTATTTATACCTCAAATTTTGTTTTACAATTTAAAAAGTTAAAATTTGCATCTGAGAAAAATCAAAAGCAGAATGAAATAAAAATTCTGTATATATCATAATGACTCATACCAGAAAATCTTTAATAATTAAGACTTGGGTCCTTTGGACAGCTCTGAATAATCTCTGTGATTGATTAGACATTAACTAATCATCAATATATTGTGTAAAAAAAGTACTTTTATTATGAGTCTGATGGACTAAAATTACAGGTTATATTCTAAATCACAAAATTTTGACACAGTTAAACAATGAGATGAATCCTAAGAAATGATTTGACTTTGAACCTATTAACATGGACCTTGACCAAAGGCTATAGAATTGTTAGAAGTATAGAATTTTGGGCCCCATTCCAAGTATACTGAATCAGAATCTGCATTTTAATAAGATCTTAAGGGAATTTGTATGTACATTATAGTCTGAGGAGTGCTGGTCTCGGTTATCATTACAGAAATCAAGTATTATGATGGATTGAGATGCAAGCTGATGTAAAACATCCATTGGGTTTTTGGTTTAGAGCTGAGTTGATCACATGTGATCCCTGATTTTTTTTAGGTAAAAGGCTAGTCTGAGAGGAACATGGGGAAAAAGACCTGGGGTCTCATCTCATTTTAGATTAGTGAGTAGATGTAAAAGCATTCATTCATAATTCTGATATCCATTTTCTTCAGTTTTCTTTGCAGTCATACTCTGGCTTTCCTCTACTCCTCTGCAATTTCCCATGCCCATCCATTTAAAATCCCTGATTTGCAAAATCAATAGTTTTTAGACCCTCAGCAGCCTAGAAAAACAGTTAACCCAAAAGAAATATAAAGTTGGCAGGGTTCTGATAGTTGAGGAATTTTTGAACATTATCACATGGGGCTTTAGCTAGGGGAATTGTTGACATTTTTTTAATGACATGGCAGAATAATGATATGTTGACTCAGAGGAATTCATGTGATTAACCTTCAGACAAGGCATGTTTGAAGCAAGGAGGTGAATGTGACTCATTAGTTTTTGGTTCTGAAGCAATGAAGGATCATGGCATTTGCTCCGTTCATGCTCTTCCAAACACAGATCACACCAACTATGTCATTATTGCCTCTGTGTTTTTTTTTCCATGTGTCTCTAACACAGCATAAAATGCCAAGGTGAGTGACTAAAAGACAGTGGCTATTCGACATATGGCACTGACAACCAAGCTAACATTTTCTTTTTGTCAAGTATTTCTACTGAGAATGCTTTTGTTTTTTTCTGTCCATGTTTTCTTTGTGGGAGAGACATAATAAATGAGAGGGCAGAGCACCAAGACAGACAACAAAAGGCCTCCAAACAGAGAGCCATGATTTCCCTCTCATCTTCAGGATCTAGGTAGATGCTTTTAGATGGACAATACCCTATGGAACAAAAGGAAGAATGCTTTACTGCTCAGTTTTTCTAGGTGTTAAAGCCACTTGCCATGATTTTGAAATAATGTTAGGTATTTCACAGAATGAAAGCTAGGTGACTTTGTGACTACAAAAATAAAGAGTGTGCTGCTATCACAGACTCAGCATGGACAAATAGTCCATTCTAATAACAGTAATGTTTCTTGAGGACTGAACATGCATTGTCTAATTTAATCCTCAGCGCAATCTGTATGAAAGTGGACATGAGACATCTTGCTCAAGGTCATGTCACTGGTCAGTGGTGCCCTTCTCATACTCTACTCCCTGTGCTCCAGCCCCTGCCACCAGCACTAACCTACTCACAAGGAAACATAAAGATGTTTATCCATGGTTCCTCACTTCGCTCCACGTACTCCCTCTCGTATACCTTACAAGGTCCATAAGTACATTTAAAACAAGTTTCAAAGTTATGCTCCTCTTAATGTACACATAAATTTGGGAATATATTAGCTTTTCTGAGCAGGAGTATTATTTCTCACATTCATAGCCACAGGCAAGATAATGATTTAGAACACATTATTATCCTCTCAGTTCATAAAGTGAAATAAAACAAACCTTAACTGTGGAGAGAATCCTAAAAAGAGACTTCTAAGGTCCCTTAATGTGTAAATGCATTAAACTGAGAATAGCAAACAAGCAAGACCTCCCTTTGGCAATGCCCTCACTTCTCATTCCTTAGACACTTTACTTTTCCATCTGTGTCCACTCACAAAAAGGAAATGACGAACTGAATTAGTGAGCTCTTATGTGGGCTATGTCAGTCATCTATTTATTTGTCTTCTTCTCTTTCCTCCCTCTTGGAGATCTTGCCTTAATTCTTAATTTCTTTTTATCCTGTATCTTCACCTTTCCTCTATTGATATTTAATCACAGCATTAATATTTAAACATACCAATTATCTTTGAACTTAAGACAATAATGATAATAATAAACATACATACATTGCCCAGGCTGTAGTTCTTTTCTCCCTCCTTTTGCAGCCAAGCTTTTCAAGAGTTTGTTGAAGTTACATTTCTTGTCTCTATTCCCCAACCCACTCCAGTCTCTCCCCTCTGCTTTACCAAAGCAGCATTCCCCAAGATCACCAATGACCTTCTCGTTCCCAAGTTCATTTGAAGGAAGCTAATTCTCAATCTACTTTAACTCAGGGTAGCATTGGATATGGTTGACGACTAGCTCTTCTAGAAATTATTTCCTCCCTCTATTCCATGATACACCCATCTATCAGCCAGCACTATCAATAATAATGCATTTATCAAGTGATTTCAATATTCCAGGCACAGTACTAAGCTTTTCATGTGATGTATCTCATTTATTTCTCATAACAACTCTTAAGTGTTTAAGTTCACCCTATGTTTTCTCCTAAGTCCCAGAACTGCTTAGAGAATTCTCTTCAGTGTCTTGCAGGCATCTCAAGAGCAAGATGTTCGGCATGGCATTCACCTTCCCCACTGCACTCCGTCTAAAACCTGCTTTTCTTCGTTGCGTTGCTCTGTAGACCAGTTCATGGTATCACCAACCGCCAATTAATCACTCAAGCCAAACATCCAAGAGTCAATCCTTTTTGGTCCTTATGCCTGAACACTCAGTTTAATCACTCAATCCTATTCGCTTTACCTCTCAACTATCTTTCTATTGATAAAGGCACATCAGTGGACATTTCCCTGGCCTCATACACTGATGTTAGACAGGAGAAAGAGCAATGAGATGTATGCCCTCATTTCTATGACTACCCCTTTGGTTTTCCAGAAGCCAATAGAGGGAGCTGTGACACTCAGATAAAGTGTTGAATCACTTACATGTTAAGGTCCTTTTAAGGATGACTCCATCAGAAACGTGTCTGATAGGAATATCCTTGGAAGAGCCTTGAATATCACAGCAATGAAACATGGAAATAATTCAGGTATAAAGTGGGAGAGAGAGACCTAGAAGAATTTTCCTATCCTAAGCACCTCATGCCCTCCACAGAGCATCAGAATTGGCTCCAAGCAAAGCCAACAGCTCTCACAATCTCCAAATCCTGACAGGACCACCACTGAATGTGGCCGCCAGCCAGCATGGCCTGATCCCTTCCCTTGATAAGTGGACACTACAGGAAATGATCATTGGCAAAAGAACTAACTTGATTTGCTTGACTGTCCTATTTAGATAAGGTTTTATTTATTTTTTAAACAGGAGTAGAAATAGTTTCTTAAAAACTTTTCACTATGAAAGCTTGCTACCAGGCATAGGAAATTATAAGCCATTGAAGAGCTGTGTGGTGAAGCAGATGTATTTAAACCAAGACATATTCAAAAAGGAAAAAGTGGGCAAATTATGCATGAGAATATGAGCTTTGGCAACACACTCGGCCAACTGTCCCCACATCTCGGGAGCAAGAAACATCTTATATTTTGGAACTACTGAAATCAAGACCGCTTTTTTGTGAACGTAGACGAACACTTAAATGTGATAACATCAGGCAGTAGAGGCTCTGCCACTTGGAGCAGTGCTGATTTATTTCAGGAAAGCTAAGCCAAGGGAAACCCGTAATTTTCTAAGGAAGAGCTTTTGTGCTCATCTTTAAACTTTCATATGCTAATTCCTATCTTATTTCTATAACCACTCACTCTAGAGCATGTTTAATGAAAATAAGAGATGATGGCTGTCACATCTTAAGTGAACTAAATTTTATCTGCACTGAAAACCACTGTGAAATAATCTCTAATTATAAAGCCGGGAAACAGAACATTTCATCACATGTGTGTTGAAGGAGTAAGTTTCTAGTTCTTACCACTAGAGCTGTCTTGAAAATTACTCACATCTGCTAAAAGTGGAAAAGATTGAGCATCTTCATCAGTGTTTTAAAAAATCTAAATATTTTGCAATCATGATGAAGTTTGGCCTAAAGACCAATTTTTCTGTGTTGGGAATTACAGGCATTTTATTTTACAGGCAAAATGTCTCTAATTTGTGTAATATTGAATGTAGAAATTATAGATATGCCATCATAATTTTATAAATGCCAAATGGATGCTATGTACCAGGTATCATGCTAAATGCCTCACATGTTACTTGCCTTATATTTACTTCCCAGCCAAGATAATGATAAAGTGGCAAAAGTGCCACATGGGGTTACCTCAACTAAGGAATCTCCAAGAGATTCAGCAATTTACTTTAAATCTTCAGGCAATAACACAATAGTTGAAGGATAAAGAAAAGAACATAAAAATGCTTTTACCTGAAATATAGCTACTTTTAATATTTTAAAGGGTTGACTTTTTATGGATTGGGAAATATGGTATTATATACCCTTGTAATTCAATAACAATCATCCTATTTATTCTAAATCAAATCATTAGTCTCTGTATGCTGTACACGGCCATGTGCTGAGAGGCATAAGAGGGGTTTCCACACAGAGCTGAACACATAACCTCATTCACCTCATTCCTTCAGTTTTTCTTCCCTTTCAACTCAACAGCCCGCTTTCAAAATTGTGATTAAGAAAGAGGCAATATAGGGGGAAAAATAATAGGATTCCTGAAAATGTCACCAGTAATCGTGCCATGTTGACAGTTGATGGTCTTTTTTCAGGTTGTTGCTCACATTTTGAAAACACATTTTCTTTCAAAGTGTCCAAACCACCAGTGAGAATAATGATTTCTGTGGGGTCACCCTGAAAATCATGACCACGTAAAGCTGAGTGGACAAATACCAATCAATAGCATGTGGGTGATTCTTTCTAGACTGGTCATCTGTATCCTTCAAATGGCATATAACTTTGTGTTGGAATTTGTGTTAAACTTAACATAGTCTACTGATCTTAAATCAACTGTCGGATTTTTCTTTTGTTTAGAGATATACTTAATGGAAATGTTGCTGACAGCATAAAATGCTCACTCAGGTTCATAAAAAACCTGTCCATGAACTTCAAAAATCCAAAACCACTTCAGGTTTCACTAAAGGAAAATACATTTGATCTCATTTACTTATGTGAGGGGAAAAATCAACCAAATGGATTCTTATGAGACTCTGGTATGTCTTTTTGAATTGTTCTAAGAGGCATAAGTGGGTACACTGATTAGTAACTAAAAGCTAGAATGACTCAGCTGATCAAAGGGACAAACGAAGCCAACCAAACAAACCCTGGACAATGTGGACCTTATAATTTTGTTTTTTCAGGCATATCCTTAAGGCTGCATTAAATCGACCCATCAATAATTCAACTGAACACCTGATAGCCTACCTTTGAACAAGAAAACCTCATTCATCAATCACTGTGACATTATGTGAAATACAACAAATTACTCTTACTTTAACAGTTTCTTAAACAGAAAGTGTCAGAATCTTTTATGCTCAGAAGGAATACTCCTTAGCTGAAATTTTATGGTTGAGTTTTGATAAACTTTGTGTACTTGCTGGTGAAATGATGTGGTCTGTCATTCTGATTCAATGTCTTTTGGCTTAAAAAATCACCTATGTACTACCACTTTTGAACTGTTACATCTATTTTACATTAAAATGATATGCTTACTATTCTGCAGAGGCACTGCAAGGAATAGGAAGGAATGTGCAAACCATTCTGCTGTAGGCTGTCTTTAAGAAGCCACTTTAATTGACAATCACAGTCCAGTGTATATTTTTATAAAGTCACTTGGTCAGAAATGTGTTTCATTATTCACCTACCATTTCAACTTGTCTTTTCAGTGTGAGCTCTAGGCCACTCAACTGTGAACAACATTCAATTATAGGCTCAGTTCTTTATTGAAAATGACAGGATCTTATACATTTATTTGTCACAGTGACCATTATATGAAAATGAAGATTGAATATAAATCTGGAAGCTCTACGGCAGTTATCTAATAAAAAAAATTCTTTTTTTACACTTAGAATAGCAAGTCCTAAAATGCCCTAAGACATAGATTCTATGGTATTTTCCAATGTCAGTCAGTCAATAACTTACTAATATTTTCATCTTAGGTAAAGAAACAAACGCCCGGGGAACCATTTGTAATAATCACGTAGTTTTTAAAAAGAGCAAACTGAGACTGTATCTTAAATCTTTCAACTTGCAGCTTATTTGACTTGTGTCTATATTATTTGGAAGGTTTTCTTCCAGACCCCTGATGCTCAAAGCTGGTCTGTAGCCCAAATATGCATCTGTCACCTGGAGCTTGTAGAAATACTTGCAAACTAGCAATTGGATAAGGAGTTAATAGTCAAAATATATATGGAACTTATATAGCTCAATAGCAAAACCCCCAAACAATCTAATTTTGAAATGGGAAGAGAAGCTGAATAGACATTTTCCAAAGGAGACATGCAAGTTGCTGAGGTACATAAAAAGATGCCCCACATCACTAATCATCAAGGAAATGACTTTAAAAGAAATCAAAAATACAACTACTATATGACCTAGCAATTCCAGTTCTGGGGATATAAATTAAATCACGATTTTTAAGAGATATCTGCACCACATGTTTATCGCAGAGTTATTCACAGTAGCCAAGACATGGAAACAACCTAAGACATCTCTTAATAGATGAATAAACAAGGAAGAGTGAACATATCCCAAAGTTTAAGCACATATATGTGTGTATGTATGTGTGTATATGTATATATATGTACATACTCATATATATATATGAATATTATTCTGCCTTTAAAAAAAGAAAATTCTGCCATTTGTGACAACATGGATGGACCCTGAAGGCATTATGCAAAGTGAAATAAGACAGACAAAGACAAATACTGTTATGATCTTATATGTATAACTAAAAATGCCAGACTCATAGAAGCAGAGAGTAGAATTATGAAGTTCTGGGGATCTAATTACACAGTGACTATAACTAAAAATACTGTATTAGATACTTGAAAGTTGGTGAGATAGTAAATCTTAAATGTTTTCAACACACACACACACACACACAATTATGTGAGATGACGGAGGCCTTAACTAACCCTCTCGTGGCATTCCCTTCTCAATATATATGCATATCAAATCACCACACTATATACCTTAAACTTACACAGTGTTATATGTGAATTATAATAAAGCTGAAAAGAAATAAAGGTTAAAAAGTAAAGAAATACCACAGGTCAGGTCCCACCCCAGATATACTGAATCAGGTTCTGCACTTTTTAACATGATTCCCAGGTGCCTGGTAAGTTTGAGAGGCACTGATACATATCGTATCAGGAAATTATAAATGTAAAATATAATTTCAATACTGGAGGAAAGAGCTATTAACATAACTATTATGTGATTAAACAATGTGAAAGAAGAAATAATTATTCATTGTTATTAATCATTGGTTTATAAATAAATTGAACTTTTTGCTTTGCTGGTGAGCAATAATTTATATGAGAACAAAAACTCATTAAGGATGAAGAAATGTAACAAAAGACATTTTTATATAATATTAAATGATCAGCTTGGATTATAGTTATTGTCTGAATAAAACATTTACTAGGGAGGGATGTATATGACATTTATCCTTTGGATAACCTATTATAAGGTAATAGATGCTTTGCATCCTAAATGTGAGGTCTGATCATTATTTCTCTGGTGCATGGGCATGGTAGATGCCATTATCCAAATGCTATAGGTGAAAAAAATAAGCCAAATGATTTAAGTTATTACCCAATATAGTGCGATGTGCGTGTTGGGCATTTTCATTTGCCAGAGATTAAAAACTCAAGTCAAACCGGTATAAGCATAACTGAAAATTCTAGAATGTTTGAATCCAGAATATGGTTGTTGTGAGGGTTGCTCAGCTAAAGACACATATTACCTGCTTATCATCCTCAGTGGGAAAAGTAAAACTTGCCCCTCTCCTTAGTGGCTCCGACAGAAAATCCTGGCAAGTACTCTTAATGGCTCATTTTGAGTCACTGTTGCCAGGGGGAAATGATAAGCTGATTGGACAGGACCGGGTCACGTGATTACTCATGGGAACAAGAAGAGAGGATGAAGGAAACAACAGGGTTCAGTGCCCACAAAGCAGGAGGAAGAGGCTGTCCCTGAAAGAGGGCTTCTGCTTTTAGGAGGGTTAACAAAATCCTTACGATGGTAAGTGTTTGCACTGGGTCAAGATTATAAACTGAGGCATTTTGATTTCTCTTTTCAATTACACTTTGCTAAAGCAGTAATTTTCATTTGGTTGTGGTGATGGGGTGTGTTCATATCGAAGTCTCCTGGGGGAATATTTAAGCATACACTCACCTGCATAAGTACCAACTAGACTAATATAGTTTGAATCTTGGGTGACAGTAGGGGGCACAATATAAGGCTACAATCCAAGATTTAATAGATACCTAACTTAGCACTTTAATTTATTCAAAAGTTCTCTAAATTGCATCTTAATTGGGCCATGATAAATTATGGGTAAATATAAGGCTTCTTGGTTTTAATAATGTTATCTTTTAAAGAAAATATATGCATGTCGTATTCCTACTTTAGATAACCACACCTGTAGAAGACCCGCCTCCGCAGGTTAAGAATTCATGTTAGCATAGTAGGGCCTTACCTGGAAAGAAATAAATAGCTTCTCAGCACTCGCCTTGCAAAATCTTGCAAGCAACGCTTCGTTAAAACTCAAATCAATTGTTCGCCACATTTCTTAAATGCTGCTGGTATGTAATGATCAACATTAATGATTAAAATGAGAATTAACAATCTTAAGGTTATTAATTACTAGGTCTTTCTAGGCACATTTATAGGAATAAATGAGAGAAAAATATCAATCAATGCTCTGTTGCTTCAGTAATCTTTTCATCAAATGCATGTGAGGTTTAGGCCCGCACAAGTCTTCAAGCCCTTAGGAAAATTTACCAATTTCCTCAGCCCTTCATTAAACACGTGTTAATGCATTATTTGTCTCTTATTTAATGGTCCCTCAATTCTAAAGTATTTTTCAGGATTGTATTTTTTTTTTTTTGTAAAATGTTTTAAATAAATCTCTCTTTTCTAATCTATACAGGTAGTAGCGAATGATATATTCAAATCAATTGTTCATTTCTTTCAAGGTAATATGATTAATAATAACTCCAGTTCTTCGGTAACTACTATATCTGTAATAATAGAATGCTGCTTATTCTTATTTGAAATTCCCTTGCCCTTTTTAGCTTCTGTCCTTCTATGATCTTTTCCTTTTTTCAACAGAGCGCTTCACAAGATGGCAGCGTCTGATCATTTAGTTCATAGAAAATAAATCCCCTAAAGTCTTGTCAACATGAGTTCTTTTTTAACCTGAGCACTGAAATCCTCTCCTATGTAGTACAAAGCTTTCTTCATCTTCTGAAAGTCATTTCAAAAGGTGTTTCATTTTTCTAGAAGACTACTAAACCTCCCTATACTGAGATACCATCTTGTTCAGAGTTTTAATTCTTCGTTTAATGCATGTTACTACAGTGGTAGGTAAGACTTACCACGTGTAAAGATATTTACAGCTTGAGTGGGCTGTGAAATCCAATCATCTCGGGTAACATAGCCAGAATGTGAAAAAAAGAGCACTAAAATTAAGATGCTCTCTTTCTATTCCTTGACTGTAAGTACTTTCAACTTCATACCTTTTGAAAATCAAAGCCTGCTATTCAAATAAAGACATATAGATACAAGTTCTCTTCTTCAAGTGTGTCATTAAAAACTGGAATTGAATTTAATCGATGCCCTTGAAATTAGTGGTTTCATTTTCAATAGCAGCAAAAAGACTACTAAAAAGGAAATCAAAATCCAAAACTTTGCACTTCACCATCCACTGTTAAATTTAAGAAGTTTTGTGTGGCATTACCATTAAATATGCCTATGTGTTCATAAGATATTTTAAGCATAAAGGCAAGCCATCTGTCCATCTTTCTGTCTCCCCACTCTTCACGCTATTCTTCTTCCTACCCTTAGCAGCTCTTCCATTTAGTTTTAAAGCAATACACAGGTTTAAGAAACAATGAGCTGATGTGTTACAAAAATCCATGTATGTATCATTTATGTTTGTGAAATATCTATTTCTAGACACATACAAATGATTAATATGGATTCATAGAAAAAGCACTGGGAGAATATTCATTGACCAGGTGATTTGACTGAGAAGGAGTGAGAAGGGTTGGTGTAGAGGGCAGGTTATAAAAACAGACTTTCGTGTACATTTTTTATTTTTCACATTACAGTGAAAACATACCTATGCTTAACTTGTGTGAACATTTTACAAAACTAAATGCACTTTTAATCTATTGCTTGCTACTAACAGAGAATATGGGCGACAAGGGTGAAATTCTACTCCCTGGTCATTGGCATCCCACCCTTTCAAGCATCTAAGTGAAAAGAGATAACTTTCCATAAGATAGAAGAGCTAACAACGTTAAACAGAGAAGTGAAGGAAGCTGAAGAATGGAAAAGATCCATTGCTATGGTAATGAGTTGCCTGGTGATTTTAAAAAAAGAAAAAAGATTTTCAGTACCAAAGCAAGAGTAGAAATCAGAAATTGGAGCAAGAATAGGGTAAAGATTGTTACATTTATTTAGATGAGTATAAACTACTCTTTTAAAAGACATTGATACTTCAGGCAATGAGATAAGCAGAATCCCAGCTCAAAAGAATAATAGAGAAGAAAATTATTTTTTATGGGGTGGAGAGACTTTATCATGCTGGGGCCTGAGGGAAGTAAGAATATAGTGGAAATCTCATGAAAATTCAAGAAGTTGGATACTTAACATAACAAACTCCAGGAGAAGACCTTGAGGTGACAGGAAAAAAGTTTTAAAGCATGTCTATTTAAAAAGTTGCAAGGATAAGGGATGAAATCTTCATGCAGTGAAAATAAACTTGACCAAGTAAACACTGATGTTTTTAACAACAAAACATTACAGTGTAAATTTTCTACCTAAAAGAGCTCCATTAAGAAAGAAGAGCCACAATAACGATTTATTTTTTACTTAAGAACTTCATTTGTGTCTGCCTCAGCAATAACACAGAAATGAGCAGACAGTCCAACAAATCCTTGCAACCTAGTTAACTTTTCCGCTCCTCTTAGCATGTGATGTTGAAATCTCACAGGGGGAACTGTGCTACTTTTTAATAAAAATTATCTGGACAGCAGTTAACTGGAGCATTACTCTGTTTTGGAGAAAAATAAATCTGCTGACACTTACATGTCTCTGGAAATTAAATGACCAGAAGAAATATATGTGACCCTTCTAAATTTAGAGAGTCAAGCAAGATTAGTTAAGGACGCAGGTCAATGCTCATGTAAAATCATATACATATATAATATATGTATATGAATTTATAGCATTTTTATAACAGGCAAGATGTTACATTGGATATTGAGGTCAATAAAAGAAGCTATGTATTTGAGGGACATCGATGCCTTTTTAATATATTTAGGATTATGTATTTAAACCCATAAAAATCTCTCATATAACAATAAAAGTAGTATATAATCCTGCTATATAATTTTACATGATCACTAAATACATTTTAGAAAATATAGAAGAGCATAAAATGGAAAATTGAAATCACCTGTAATGTTTTGGTGTGTTTACTTACCGTCTTTTTCCCTCCACGCATTGCTTTTCCACCTGGCACATAGCCTACCCTCTCTGCTGGATGGAGTCTTAGAGTGGAATTGCTGGATCCAAGGGTCCAGAGGTTTTAAGGATCTTGAAACATAGTACTAAATTTATTTCAAAGAAGGTTGCTTCAGTTCATGTGCACTTGCCTGCATGAAGTGTAAATCTTTTTAAAGTCTTCACCAACCCACCATATGAAAAGTGTCATTTCATTGTTTTAATTTTATTTCTGTATTAGGTTGAACAACCAGCATTCATTGAAATACTAATGCCATGTGCTGGGCGCTAGTCTAGCTCTAGTTAGACAGGAATGTGACTGTCATGATCAGCTCTCAGGAGCTCAAAATAGAGGACAACACTCACTTGGGAGGCAGCGGGATAAATAAATGCTGATGATGCACCATGGGGACCCTACATGATGGGAGCAAAAAGGGAGCGTTTAACTTTCCTTGGAGGAACGTGATAAATAGAAATTTTATTTTTCTCTTTGGGGATGAAAAGTAAACTGGAAGTTGTAAATAGCCTTTAAGTTTAATTTTAATTTTGTTACCGTTTTCATTTTATAGATGAAGAGACAGATTTAAAGAGGTAATGATTTATAGCGAACAATAGAGTAAATTAGGGTGCATGTCTAACTTCCTTCAAAGTCCACGCCTCATCTTCCTGCGTATCTTCTCTGTTGTCTCCTAAGATTATATATTTGTTATATGTTTCTTTTTTGTTTTAAAATACATAAGATATCTGTCACTTTTTAGATATTTTTGCTTGTTTAACCCGAGAGTCCTGGCTTTATTCAGAGAGCAATTAGATTTTCTAGTCCTGTTTCTGCTCAGATGTTCAAGACACTGAGTGAGCTTTGAGCTCTGAGTGGCAGACACAGGTCATGAGGCTCAACCTGTCCTTTGTTCCGGTGGGGAAGCCGAAGCTCAGAGCTGGGGGGTGCCACGGTGACTTGTGGTGCTGCAGACACGCACGTTTCCCGATTTCTACTCCAGTGGTCTTCCTCTGTATCATGCTGTCCTTGGTGTTTCCATTGTGGTTCAATAAAGCTTGAGGTTTGGACTCTGAATCAAGTGCAATATTTTAAAATTTGTGGATCACTATTTACTTTTGTTCCAGTTCTCGCTCTGGGTTGGCTGAGCCATGCAGAGATATTCAGATAGATAATCTGCTCGCCTCCTTACCACAGGAGAAAGGAAGGGGAAAAACGGAACATTTGAGTTCCTACCAACTATATGCCACACTCTTATGTACTTTGCACCATGCAATCCTCCAACAACTCTTCCATGTCGCTATTATAATCTCCAAGGCACAGATGGTAGCATAGGAGAAAATATACGGGGAGTTTAAAAATGTTGCTTAAGTTAAATCGTTTAGCGTCTAAGCAGAAGTGAGAGGATTGGAACTCACATCTGCTTGACACCAAAGCCTACGCCCATTCCACTGAATCCGACAGCTTCCAAGTCCTCAGCAAAGACTGTTGAAATCTTAAATATTGGGCATATGAGGGTGTATGGCTTTGATCTGGTCATAAACGCTATCTCCTGCTTCATTTCCTGCCATTGCTGAATACAATTCCTTGTCCTCCCCATTCTCAGCTCCTAGCATAAGATACTTACTTCAAATCCTGGAATGAGCCATTGGATTTCTTGCTTAGACCTGAGTAAGAGGAAGTGCAGAATAGTGAGTAAGCATGGGAGTTCTAGGACCAGACTACTGGGGTGCAAGTCAGTCTATGCTTAACTCCTCACCAGCTGTATCGTCTTGGGCAAGACCCAAAACTCACTGCTGCCCAGTTTTCCTATGTGGAAAATGGAATTAATAACAGTGGGTACCCCATTGGGTTGTTCTGACAATGAAACAAAATTGTTTGTAAAGCACGGGGCCTGGCATATTCAATAAATATCACTGTTGCCTGTGTGCTTGTCCACATTCTATCTGCTGGGAACACTCTTTGCTATGACCCCATTTGTCTGGCTAATTTCTATACATTTTTCAAATCTCAGTTTCAGCGCTATTTCCCCAGGGAAGCCTCCCCTGACCATATAACAATGGGGGAAGCGCTTCTCCAGCATGGTCACATAGAAGCCTGTATTTCTCTGTCATAGAACATGCACCCACTGTATTAAATGTGGTATGTCTTCATCCAAAAGCAAATCACTCCCCCTCCTCAGCTGAACTTCTTTCCAGGTGCCACCAGTGGAAGGCTCAGAACTACCATCACCTCTCAGCAGGTTATCCCCCTTTTCTAGACACATGGGCCTGTCCATGTGCTCATCCGTGTCCAAACTGAAAGGCACCTGTGCCCTCAGCTCTACAGGAATGAGAATGCTTGAGTTTTGTTAATACTCCAAAAGAACAGTAGGTTCCAATGGGCCTGTTTTGGGCAATTGAAGATTTCCTCAAAAATTTATGGAGCCCTGGTTGGGTGGCCCAGTTGGTCGGAGTGCTGTCCTGTACATCACAGTGTTGCGGGTTTGATTCCTGGTCAGGGCACATACCTAGGTTGTGGCTTCAGTCCCTACCTGGGGTGCATGCGGGAGGCAGCCGATTGCTACTCCTCTCTTACACCAATGTTTCTCTCTCTCCCCCACTTGACCTCTCTTTAAAGTCAAACATATCCTTGGATGAGAGTTTGAAGGAAAAGTTTATGTAAATTACATTTCTGTAATTCCAATGATGTGTTATATGCACTGAGTGCTGGATTTCTAAAAGTGTTCTCTGGTGCATTATTTTATAAAGAGAAGAATTCTTTCATAAAAATGAATATTCATCCCATAATACAGCTCTGCTATTGACCTGGATTTGGGTGTACTCAAGATGTTGCTAACTTCTTGAGAATGAACTGCAGAATAGAAAAAAAAGTCTACTTTATGTTTACTAAGGAAGGTTTTAATTTGTATCTCATGTGCCCTAATTCCACTTTGGGGTTTTGATCGTCAATTCCTGGCTTTCCCAGTGAATCATTAACTTTAATCACCGCAGTGCCAAGAGGCTGCCTAATTCTTGAGGATCTGACCCAGTGCCCAGGTACGGGGATGAGACGTGGCAGGGAGGAAGCAAGGGACATCTGGCCCTCAGGCGTCCACGCGGAGGAGGTAGCCTGCCTTCTTCACCTGGTCGTCCATGTAGGTGACTTCAGTTCTTGCCACCTCAGCCAGGGCGCCCAGGGGTCAGGGGCCTCCGCTCTCCAGGGCCTGCTCCCATCACATTTGGTCATATTTGGTAAAGTTCCTGTGCGATGCTGGGAAGCAGGAGAGCTCCCCGCGGTTGCCTTGGGTGTGTGTGCCTGACTCCGTTTTGTAGCCGTTTTCACTTGACTTTTCCTCAGTCCTGAGGAGCAAAGGTACTTTTGTTTTCCTCTGAAAGACAAGGTACAGGTTCCAAACCTCTGCTTTCAATTTTTCAAAGCTACAGTCTCATAAAAATGTGGATTTAAAAAATCTAACACTTTTGGTGCCTATAACTGTAGTATAGTAAGTCACAGACCTGTAATTTACATAAACTTTTCAGAAACTCCTCAATTGCTTCTGGACCTCAGAAGAAGGGGTAACACCCCAGTCCTCATCAGAATGCTCTCCCTACTCTCCCTTGCAAACTCCTCCCCCTCTGTCAGTTTAAAGAATCTTTATTCAGGGGCAAGGCTATCCTGGCTTTCGCCTCTTCTCACAAATGTATTTTTTTTATGGCATAAGCTTTATGTCTCAAATCCTTCAAGGTTTTCCTGTGACTCTCAAAACATCTTTTCTTTCAAACTAGTGCCTCTGTCATAAATTTTAAGAGACTTCAGATTATTCAAATATCATGGAGTTGACTCCCATGTGACGTGTTCAGTTGTTATAACCTACCTTGTGGCAAGAGATATGTCAATCTAGTTTGAATGGAGAAGGGCCAGGTGGTCCAAGAAAGTGCCTTAGGGAGCTACTGGGGGAGGAGGGGCGGAGAGTGGGACACACTCGTTCATATTTTAAACTATTACTCAGATGTACATGCTTTTATTACACATGTCCCTTACACTTAGATGTGTTTCTCATAAAAAGTTTTAGAACATGTTATACTTCCTTCTATGTTTATTTTCATATCATATGACACAGCTCAGGAGCCACATTTCTGTAGAAGTAAGTATTTGATGATGTGTTATTTCTTTAAGTAATGGACCCAAGATTTCTAAATATGCAGATATCCAAGGAAATCAACTTGGCTTCTGCTGTTTGGAGGATGCCGAGTAAACGGAATGATCCGTCATTATATGACTCCTTTTGGGGTCGATTAAAGGAGAGAAAACGTTCATTTTTTTCCTTGTCGGCTGCTTTCTTGGCCCATCTCTGCCTATTTCCATGAAATTCTAGCAGCACATTCTTGTCTCCAAAAACACAGAGGCACCTTTTCTTTTTTTAACTTGTGAAAAGGCTTAATGAAAAATGACAACCTGCCTTCTCATGATAATTCAATTTTTAGACTATCTGAATCTTCTAATTAATTTATTTCCAATGTGATTTTCATCCTTCTTAGCATTTTATTGATTTATGGGTTAATCAACTGCAACATTTCTACTGAAAGCAAATATACCATCAATTCAAATAATTTCTCCTTGAGGGAGATTACCCTCCAGTGCTCTCACCCCTACTCTAATTTCAAAAACTGAATCTTTTTTTAGAAGTACCACATAACCTATTCCATCCCAGAGCATGCCTCCCAATTTTTTCCTGTCCATCAGCCTTCTTTTTGAGGATTTTATTTCCCCTTTTGTCAACAGAGACTTAAACTTTGTCACTAAAAGGATGCTCTTCCAATTCTCCCTTGCTCCTCTGCCCTTTTCGTTACACTGTATAGCTAAGCCACAGCCTTTATAAACTTCACCATCTTCTTCATCTGTATCTGCAGCCAAGTACTTTGTGAAGTGGAGCGCAATAGCCATTTGGAGAGGAAACAGCCAGTGTCAAAACAGTGAACACATGAGCCATGGCTCGGTAGTCCCACTCAGCTTCAAGCAATTACAGAGCTGGATACTGACAATGGCCCTCAATTAGCATATTGCTCCGGAAACGAGCGACGGACTGGACCAGCATAACCTTCATTAGGAAACAGATTCAGGTGGCTTAGGCCAGAGACATGAAATCGAGGTGATGAAGTAGGTGAATGTAAAACGAGGTGGACAAGAGTGAACCATATGGACTCTGGGTGATAATGGTGTGTCAATGTAGGTTCATCAGGTGTAACTAAGGAACCACTCTGATGCGAGCTGTTGATAACGGGGGAGGCTATGACTAGGGGACAGGAGGGGCAAAGATATATTGGAAAATTCTGTACCTTCTCCTCAATTTTGCCATGAATCTCAAACTGCTTTAAAAAAAAAAGTAAACAAACAAACAAACAAAAAAACCCCAGAGGGACGGTTTGCTAACCAGTTCTATCCCAACGGTCCCCCATATCATAATGAGAGTGGACTGAAAACTCATGACACAGCCATGTTGTATTAATCTCTAGAGTTTGGAGTTTCCCATGTATATTTGGTATATGTAAATTTAGTAAAGTATACTTCAATGGCTTATATCTTGTTCATTCTGTTTTATTTTAATGAGGTTTCTGATTATTCTCTGAGCTATTTTAGTGATGTATACCTGAATCAATTATACTCTATGGATAGTTTTGGTGAACACCCCTCAGAAAAGTGCTTCCTCCCTTGATGATAGCATTGCAGAGCTGGAAAGAGAAGCACCTTACCTCGGGTCCCCAACTGCAATGTCTTCTGGTGTCAGAAAGTTAATGATGTGAAAAACTAATATTGGAAAAAACAAGGGGAGGTTGTAGGACCTTGGACAACTGGCTAGTGCATACCCTACCTAGAAGCAATCTAATAAAAACAATTAAAAACATAATGTGTCCAAACAAAACTCTTTTGTAAATGTCATTTGGCCTACTTGACATCCCTGATCTAGTTTTGGATCCCTGATCTAGACCATCTTTTGATTTTACAGATGGGGGAATACAGGTCCAGAGAAGTTATCTATCAATGTTGTATATCACGTAAGCACACAAGCTCTGGAGTCAGACACCCTAGGTTCCAATTCTGCCTATGCCACTTAATAGTCATGCAACTTGGGCAACTCCCTTCATCCCCCTGGGCCTCTGTTGCCTCTTGTGTACTGTGATAAGAGCAGTTGATTCTACGAGGATTAAATGAATTAGTATGCATCAAGTATGAGGACCATTCTTTAAAATAACTGGCATATTCTTTTTGTCTCTTCATCCCTTTCTTAATCTTGTCACCTAGAATGTAGTTTCTGTCATCATGGACGGGTAAGAGGGAGGGCCCCAGTCTAGGGATGAGGGAGCTGTGAAGAGAGAGGATCCTGGGTGGCTGAGATTCCACGAGTGAAGCTGCCTTGCCAGCCGTAGAAACCAGCCTCCAGGCTCTGGTTATAGGCGTGACAAATAAACTTCGGACCTGGTTAATCACTGCCAGTTTGGCGTTACGGTCACTCATAGCAGAATCACATCTAATACATATATCTTCTCTATTATTCCCTACTATATGTGTGATTGTTTTAGGTGTATTGTTTCTGCAATATATAACTAGGCTTTGTTTTATTTATACAGTCTGATAATGTGTCTTTTAATCAGTATGTTTAATGTTTATAATTTATTTTAATTATATTCCATGGAGCATCTTTCCTATTGATGTTTTTCTATAAAAATTTTCTTAACGGTGCCTTTTAGAAACATTTGTATTTCTCAATGCCCTGCTTTCTGGATGATGTTTACATATGAAAAAATTTTGTGTACGTTTCATCTAAAACCCCCAAAATTTAATAACTTAATGTATGAGAAGAGCCATGTGTTACACTGTAAATGCAATGAGTAGAGCTTTAGGATCACTTGTGGACTTTTTGATAAATGCACCAAGGCCAACAAAGGCGAGTGATGACTCAGAGCTCCTTACACCAAGCGAGCTATGTCACTGGACATGAAGAGATTGTTTGCTAATGATCATATCAGTTGATGATTAGGATGCAATGTTTTAAGCATTTCATATTCTATCATTATAATATGTTACTTGTACAAATAGGCATTTCATTGCATCTTAGGTTCATTTTTAAAAAGTTGTAAATTGCTTGAGAATTTTTCAACTGAACCGCTCTACTTTGCATTCATTTGCCCCTTAAAATAAAGCAAGATACACTTCTGGGTAGCATTTTATGTAGCATATCTGATTTTAAGAACCAGATATTTACTTTAAGAGAAAAATGTTTCTATTTTTTCTACCATCTTAATGTAAATATTTTAGATAGTACCCTTTCTTTGTCTTTACTATTTTTAAAAATCTCTTTTATGCTATCTGTAGGATGATAAATAATTTTATATTACTTTTTTCCTTCTTATAGTTTGTAAGTCACAGATCTCTTTTTTATTTCTATTCTCTTTATAATAACCTTATTTTTTTAATGTATAATAAATCATAATTTTGCATTTTTGTCAAGGATCCAGCACACTTCGACTGCTCGCTCAACATCTGCTAAAGTTACTGTTTTCTAGAATTTTAATTGTTCTCTTTTTAATACAAAAAGAAACATATTAAAAATTAAACTTCCTATTTTACTGACTCCAGTGTTCTCTAATTAGATTTTCCTCCTCATGCTTGGTCAGTTTTCTTCTTAATTGAATTTTTCCTTCAATAAAGGTGGTTGGTAGGTAAATTCCCTTTGCGTGTCTGAGTATGTCCTTATTTGCTCTTGGTATTGAATAATATTAAGTTGGATATAAAATTCAAGATTGGGAGCTGTTTCTTCCTCAGCATGCTGAAGACATTTCTCCTTTGCCTTCTGGCATCTGTTGCTGCTGAGAAGTCCAACGTCAATCTGATTGTTACTGTTTGTAGTTCATTTCTCTTTTCCCTTTAGTAACCTTCATGGATAGGAACAATTAACATCATTAAAAGGTCCATGCTATCCAGAGTGACCTACAGATTCAAAACAATTTCTATCAAGATACCAATGGTGTATTTCACAGAACTAGAGCATATATTCCAGAAATTTATGTAACACCGTAAAAGACCCTGAATAGCAATAGCAATCTTGAGAAAGAAGAACAAAGTAGGAGGAATCATACTACCTAATATCAAATTATACTACAAGGCCATAGTAATCCAAACATCATGGCAGTGGCATTGAAACATCATGGCAGTGGCACATAGAGATCAGTGGAACAGAATAGAGAGGTGAGAAATAAACTCACACCTTTATAGTCAATTAATACTGATGATGGAGACAAAAACATACAATGGGCTAAAGATAATCTATTCAATAAATGGTATTGGAAAAATTGGACAGATACATGCAAAAAAATTAAAACTATACCACCTTTTTACCCCCCCCACAAGAATAAACTCAAAATGGATTAAAGGTTTAAAAGTAAGACTTGAAACCATAAAACTTCTAGAAGAAAACAGGCAGTAAAATCTCAGACATTTGTTATAGCAATAGTTTTTCTGAAATGCTTCTCAAGAGAAGGAAACAAACAAAAATAAATGGGACTGCATAAAACTAAAAAGCTTTTGCACATAAAAGGAAACCATCAACAAAAAAAAAAGACAACCCACTGAATGGGGAAAAATATTCTCTGATGCATCTGATAAGGGGTTCATATCAAAAATGTATAAAGGATTTATAAAACTCAACCCCTAAAAAACCCCTAAAAAATTCAATTAAAAAATGGGCAAAAGACCGGAATAGACACTTCTCCAAAGACGACATACAGATGGCCTGTAAACATATGAAAAGATACTCAATGTCACCAGTCATCAGAGAAATGCAAATTAAAACCACAATGAGATATCACCTCACACCTGTCAGAATGGCCATCATCAATAAATCACCAAACAACGAGTGTTGGTGTGGATGCAGAGAAAGCGGAACCCTCCTGCTCTGTTGGTAGGAATGCAGATTTGTGCAACCACTGTAGAAAGAAGTATAGAGTTACCTCAAAAAACTAAAAATGGAACTGCCTATCGCCTAGTGATTCTGCTTCTGGGAATTTATCCAAAGAAACCTGAAACCCTAACCCAAAAGAATATATGCACCCTTATGTTCATTGCAATATTATTTATAATGACCAAGATTTGGAAGCAGCCCAAGTGTGTATCAGTAGAAGAGTGAATAAAACAGCTGTTGTACATTTATACAGTGGAGTAGTACTCAATCATAAAAAAGAAGGAAATTTTACCCTTCGTGACAACATGGATGAACCTGGAGAACATTAGGCTACATGAAATAAGCCAGTCCGGGAAAGACAAATACCATATGATTTCACTCATATGTGTGATCTAATGAACAAATTGAACTAACAAGGAAAATAGAGACAGACTCAAGTTAGAGAGCAAGCTGACAGCTATCGTAGGGGGCTGGCGTGTGTAGGGATTGAGCAAAATAAAAAAAGAGTAGAGAAAGAACTCACGAACAGGGAAAACAGTGTGGTAATTGTGGGGGGAGGGGGATGAGTGGAAGTAGAAAAGGTATAAGGGAGATAAATGGTGATGGGGAAAAATAAAATAAAAACAATTAAAAAAAGATTCCTGTCTTCCTCAACTTTGACTCATTACCTTAATATTGTGTATTGTCAGTAAGATAGATCAATAAAATAGATCTAGGTATAGATTTGGGTTTTTTCTTCTTTTATTTTTAGTTTTCCTGCTCTATAGTCATACTGTACTTTTGATTTGAGGACTCATGTCTTTCTTTAACTGTAAAATTCCTTGTTTTTATCTTTTTAAATTTTGTGTTTTTTATGCTCCATTCTCCTCTAAATTTGACATTAGATTTATATTAGAACTTCTAGCTTATCCTCCCAGTTACCTAATACCTCTCATATTTTTTATTGGTTCATCTTCTTTTGATGCATTATGGGTAAAATTATTAGCAACACCTTCTAATTCACTAATTCATTTTTTGTTTTCAGTTTAGAATTTATCCTACCTAATAAATATTTAAGTTTTTTCAATGAGAATTTTCTTATTTTCAAATTTTATGGGTTTTTTTTCATACTTACCTCTTTGTGCTTCATTTAACTCCTTTTCTAGTAAATACTTTTTTGTTCAGTGTGAGTATTATTCCTTTATTCATCTCTTCAAGCACCTTCATCTTAAACTAAATATAATTCAATTATAGAGTAAGTATATTTTGAAATGAGCACGATTCCACTTTAATAAATGTAGGTATGTACATGTATACAAAAAACACAAATATTTATGAAAGTCATCTAAACTGAGCAGGTTTCGCCTCTAGCTTTAGGCAGGGCTAACAGGTGTCTGTATGACCAGTGTCCTGATTTTTTATTGTTTCATGTCTGCGCCATATTGGTTTTGAATATCTCTCTGGCTTTAGATATAACAAGAGGCACATAGCAGGAGTTCTTGTTGCATTTTCTCAACAACAGGAGGAACCACAACAGGAGGAAAGAGAGAGAAGCTGGAGAGAGAAGCAGCCAAAGAAGCCACTAAGGCGAAGTTGACCCAAACTTTTGAACGCACAACTTTCTTATGAATAATACTTAAAGAGAAAACGCCTGCCTCCAACCTTGGCACCCTTCTTCTACAAGAGGAATGCTACACAGAACCACGCAATATTAGAATTGAGAAGAACCACACAGTCCACCAAGTAAAACCCTCTCATTTTAGAAAACAGGAAATTGAGAAACAGGAATTAACCTGCCGAGACCTTCTGGCTACAGAAGGTTCAAAGTCAGCGATGTGGCCCTTGTCACTGACCCCAGTCCCATTCCACTTTTGTTTGTTTGTTTTATGGTCGCCTTTAATTCCCAGAAGACTCCAGACTCCCTAGCATTTTCTTTTAAGATTCTTACATATGCCAGCAAAACTATTCAAATATGTATAGTTGAATAGTTTTCTCTGCTCAACTATAGAGAAAACTTCTGCTCATCCTCCCCAGCCAAA